>CAUYRH010066624.1:0-21314 GCA_963574655.1 Perodicticus potto | reverse complement strand
AGGGAGGGGAGGGGATGGAGGAGGACCAGTGGAAGGAGGGTAATTGGTGGGACCACATCTGCGTGCATCTTACAAGGGTACATGTGAAATTTACTAAATGTAGAATATAAATGTCTTAACACAATAACTAAGAAAATGCTGTGAAGGCTATGTTAACTAATTTGATGAAAATATTTCAAATTGTATATAAAACCAGCACATTGTACCCATGATTGCATTAATGTACATAGCTATGATTTAATAAAAGAAAAAGAAAGAAAGAAAGAAAAAATGCTGAAATTGCTGTCCTAGAAAGTCAGAGTTGACATATGGCCAAGCACTGAGCTACAGAAGAGAAGGTTCACACTGAGGCATGATCTGTCCCTGTTGCTCCCAGAGGTGGGGGAAGGGAATTTCTATGAGACATTGGACTTACTGGGGGACAGGATTTCATGGCTGTCTTCACCTGCCATGGGTATCTTCCCAATGGCTATGAGTGTCTTTGAAAAATAAACTCACTGATCATTAGCCTAAGCTAATGGTTATTAGGAATATTTTACTGAAAGGAAATTGTATACATGCAGATAACCCTTGGTTTTTATTAAATCAATTATTACTGGAAATGTGGTTAGAAAGCACAATTTTATTGAACCATTGCTTTCCACTACAAAATTGAAGATATGCTGCTGTAGGAAGAAGTGATGTTGAAATCAGACTTGGGAATGGAGGAAGGCTTCTAGGGTCACCCATGCAAAGAAAAATTAGGATTTTCTGATAGCACCATAGCAATACTCTAAATGAGAGGCTAACTGTGGACACTGCACAGAAAGGGAAACCTGGTGAGGGAATCACTCTTGTTTATGCAGTGCTTACCCTGTGCCCTGCTCAATCCTGGGGCTTCACAGTTATCCTTTCTCTGAAAAGGAGTTATCCCCTTTTACAGAAGGGGAAACTGAGGTTTCCAGAGGTTAGGTAACTGGTCAGTCATTGTGTTGAGGCTGTTAGTCCTTTTCATTCCCTAATCTAAACACTTCCATTCCTTAGGCAGTTTCAAATGGAGCTAGTTGTATCCTTGGTACTTTTTATTACTTTGTAAACTAATCCTGACCTGCAGAGAGAGGGAGTGTTTAAGCACCTAGTAGATTCTAGGGAATATGCCTGGGTCCTTCCTGCTTTACCTTGAAGTGCATGATGTGGGTGTCACTAAGCTGTGAAGTCTGTTGGAAGGGGTAGAGCTGCTCATCCTTAGAGTTCATTCTGAACTGAGGACCTCCTACCTGGAACCAGGGGTCTCTGTGACACTTTGGTAATTTTTGGAGACTACTTGTGGTAACGCTTCTAGGCAACTTTATGGAAATTCTTTACTCTTTACAGAAGGTGATTTTCATTTATTTAAGGCATGACCATGGCTGAAGTCAGAGTTTAACACAGGGTTGACGGCTTGGCCATTGAAATAGTCAGTTCACTGATTCCTACTGGATGGTGATTAAGCACAAGAGACTCTTCAGGGAATGGTGTCAGGGAGACCCAGGTGCCCTTGCTGGTATCACTGCCAAGATCTAAACATGGAGCTTGTGTGAAGAGAAGCCAAGCAGAAGGGTCAGGAAGCTGGGGTCGAGTAAGTTGACCAGTAGTCCCTTGAGCATATTTTCTAAGCCACACTACCCCTCTCCCCTACAACATTTCAGTTTCTGCTATGCCGCCATTGTCATTTGTTCCAACACTTTTGGGTCACTGCTGAGAACACATTAGTATATACTTGAGTGGCTGTACATGGGTAGGGAAAGGGGGCAGGTCTTGGGTTTTGGATGGGAGAGCTATCTGTAAATCTTTCTCTCCTGGCTTCCTGCCATTTCTGCTATAGGTGGCAGTGCTAGCAGCGAGAGTCAGGAGGAGGAAGAGGCTCAGGAGGGAAGCAGCAGCTCACAAGAGCCAGCAATCTCAGCCCCAGTAAAGGCCAATGAAGTCACTGAGGAAGCCCAGACAGAACAACAAGGGTTACAGCAGTCAGAACAACAGCCACAGCTGCAGCAACAGCCACAGCCTGAGCAGCTACAACAGCAGCAACCACAAAACCAACTATTAGGACATCAGTCAGAATTGCAACAGCAGCAGCTGCAAGATGGACAAGAGCATCTGTCTCAACTACAGCAAAGACTACAGGAAAAACACCAATCCATGCAACATCAGGCACTGAAATCAGAACTGCAGCTAACACAACAGCAGCAACAGTTACAGCAGCAGCAAGTGCAAGAGCAACAGCAGGAGCACTTAAAGCAGCAGCAAGTGCAAGAGCAACAGCTGTTACTGCAGCAGCAAGTGCGAGAGCAACAGTTGTTGCAGCAACAACAGGGACAGTTACAGCAACAGCAGATGCAACCATTGTTGCAGCAGCACCAGGAACAGTTGCAGCGGCAGCAGCAGCTGCTGCTACAACAGCAGAAACTGTTGCAACAGCAGGAACAGTTACAGCAGCAACAGTTCCAACACCAACAGGAACAGCTACAGCAGCAGCAGCTCCTGTTGCTGCAGCAGCAGGAACAATTACAGCAGCAGCTGTTGCAGCAGCAGCAGGTGCACTTACAGCAGCAGCTATTGCAGCAGCAGCTGTTGCTGCAGCAGCAGGAACAATTACAGCAGCAACAACAGCAGCAGTTGCAGCCGGAGGAGGAGGAAGAGGTAGAGCTTGAGCTCATGCCCGTGGACCTGGAGTCGGAGCAGGAACTGGAGCAGCAGCGGCAGCAGGAGCTGGAGCGGCAGCAGGAGCAGAGGCAGCTGCAACTCAAACTGCAGGAGCAGCTGCAGCAGCTGGAGCAACAGCTGGAGCAGCAGCAGCGACTGGAGCAGCAACAGCTGGAGCAGCAGGAGGTGCAACTGGAGCTGACCCCCGTGGAGCTGGGCGCCCAGCAACCAGAGCTGCAGCTGGAATTGGTACCCACCGCAGGGGGCGGTGGGGCAGCAGGGCCGGGGGCGCCGGCAGCGGTCGTGGTGGCCCCGCCTGGCTACGTGGTGCTGCAGGAGCTCATGGTGCTGCCCACTGTGACCACACCGACTGTGGTGGCCATCCCGGGCCCGGCGGGCAGCGCGGCGCTAACACCTGCGCGGCAGCGGCGGCGGCGGCGTGCCCGGGACCGGCCGACCATCTGCGGAGAATGCGGCAAAGGCTTCAGCCGCAGCACGGACCTGGTGCGGCACCAGGCCACGCACACTGGCGAGCGGCCGCACCGCTGCGGAGAGTGCGGCAAGGGCTTCTCGCAGCACTCAAATCTGGTGACACATCAGCGCATCCACACGGGCGAGAAGCCCTACGCCTGCTCCTACTGCTCCAAGCGCTTCAGCGAGAGCTCGGCGCTCGTGCAGCACCAGCGCACGCACACGGGCGAGCGGCCCTACGCCTGTGCTGACTGTGGCAAGCGCTTCAGCGTCTCCTCCAACCTGCTCCGCCACCGGCGCACGCACTCGGGCGAGCGGCCCTACGTCTGTGAGGACTGCGGCGAGCGCTTCCGTCACAAAGTGCAGATCCGCCGCCATGAACGCCAGCTGCACGGCGCCGGCCGCTCTCGGGGTATTGGGTTGCTGCGCGGCCCGCGGCCCGCGGCCCCCGGCAGTACCTCGCGCGCTGAGCAAGCCGCAGCGGCCGCCAAAGCACCATGAACCTGGGAGCCACGTTGCGGGCAAAGCGGGCAGGCGGGAAAGAGCGCGCGGGCCGTGGGGGTGGGGGACACAGAGGGTGATGATACCTTGACCCTCCGGTAGGGGCTCTTGGTCGCTTGCTGGAGACATCCTGGAATGGCCTTGGAGGAGACAGGCATCCCTCGTCCCCCAGAGTCCCTGGAAGTAAGGGGTTCACGGGTCATCCCCCCAAAACCATCCGCAAGAGAAAAGCCAACTGAGGCTGAAACAGCACGCGGCGCACATTCGTTCCTCAGCAGCGGTGGCCCAGAGGGGCTGCCTAGTTAGAAATGAGAGCCACAGAGGAAACTCTAATCAGACACAATTCGTTACATTTGACGCAGACTGAACACTAACCCAGGGAATCAAATACTTAATGGTGAAACGCACCTGGGAAAGATTTGGTTCTGGTAAAATTATTTCAAAGAGAAAACGGGCATAAAAAGGAAACTTACCTGCACTATGTAGAAAACTGGTGAAGGCATTGAATTGTCCTCAAGGGCATTTGCCTTGAAAATACTTTCTAGGATGAAAGTTCGTCAGGATTAATGTAATTCTGATGAAAATACCTGTGTTTATAAACAGGATCAGAGTGTTAACGGGGTCAATGTGCAAATAAATGCTGGGCAATCATGCTCTGGGCCAAAGGTAAAACCTTCCCTCCAAGGGAACCCAGGGCTCTGGCATTGGAAACAGGTTCTAGGTCTCTGCTGCCACGCTCCCAACCCCACTGCCTTCTCCTGAAGTGCCCGGGGTAAGAGCTATGGCTGAAGCAGGGGAGTTCTGGGAGTGTTCTCCAAAGTACAGAAGAAGGACCCAGAAGGAGTTCTGGATCTCCCCGCTGTGGGATCCACTGACTCTAGCCTTCTCAGATGCTGTCTGGCACTTTGAATCAGGCTATGATGGCAATGGGGCTCAGGTTGCCAAGCAGACCCTCCCCCATGGCCTGGGGCTAGGGGAAGAATGTTGGGGATAAGACTAGGGGCAACAGAAATGCTCTTTATCATGTTTACCAAATCTTCTGGGGTTGGAGCTATAAGAGCAGCAGCAATTGCTGATGCCTTGTGGAAAAGTGGTGCATCAGGCAGCTGCCGCCACCTCTGGCACCCAAGCACTTCCTGCTGCACCTGAATTTTCATGTGTGGCTGCTTAGTTCCTATCCTTCTTTTCCCTCCCTGCTTCTCCTTTACTAACACAGCCTGCTACATTTTTACAAATGTGTTGGTAAGTGAGAAACAAAAAATAAAAAATAAAATTAAGAAAATGTGTCCTATCTTTGGGTCTTCACCTCTGGATTTTGGGTCTTGCCCTGGGGAACAGGTTTCTAAGGAAAATTGTCCTCATTGCCCTGGAGCATCAAACTTAGTGTTCAGGCTCATTACTGAGTCTTCCTCACCCCAGACCTACCTTCCATTCCCCTTGGTAGGGCAATGGACTGACCTAGTAAGATCCTCCTGGGGTCAAGGACCAGAGGTAGTGGCTTTGTAAGGATAAGCTCCATGTTGGATGGCCACTTGGAGGGGAGTCATGAGCCTGAACACCAATTCAGTCCTGAGAGTCCTTGATTCCAAGACTCAACTAGCAGATATTCCCAGGGCCCTTTTGCCTTTCTTATCTCCTCCTGCCCCCAGCTTTTACCTCCAGCATCCCATCCTCAACCCTTCTTTGAAGAATAACCCTTGGGATACTGAAGCCCCTTTAAACCTGTGCAGAAAGCCAGATGTACCTGAGACGTGCCTTCCCTGATGGTGGCTCTTAACCCTTTAAGACAGGTATGGGAGGAGAGTGCAAGCCAGGCTTGCCCACTTCTGGCCAGGAGGGCTTAGAGACACAAATCACACTTGATTTTGGCTGTGGGATCCATTGAGGCATCTTTTGCAGCATTTTGCTTGGGACTGTACCTTTCCTCTTCTGGTCCTTCCTTGTCCCACTTCTCTTACTCTGACACAGTAATCCTGGGAAGAAGAGTCTAAAGGTGGGATTCTGGACTTGGATCACTTGTCTATCAGGTAACAGGGACCTG
The DNA here is from genome assembly GCA_963574655.1 of Perodicticus potto. NCBI lineage: Eukaryota > Metazoa > Chordata > Mammalia > Primates > Lorisidae > Perodicticus > Perodicticus potto. The sequence continues at coordinate 15,640 of CAUYRH010066624.1, read as the reverse complement.
CTTGTGTGTGTGTAGGGGGTCAACGGAGGGTTGCTTTGGCAACCAATAAGCAGGTCAAGCTATAGGGTGGGAGGAGGAGCTGAGGCTAATGTGTACCTTGAGCACTTAAGATACACAGTGGAAGTGGTCACTATAGGGACTGTGGGATTGGTTGGCTTGGCCGAGTACAGTTCATGCCATGATGAAGGAAAACGAGGGTTTCAGGTCCATAGTCATCAACCAAAGTCATAAAGGGTCAGTCAGAAGCCCCTGTGTAGTGTTTAGAGATTCCCGTTTCTTTTAGCCAAGGATAGACCACTGAAGATCAGGCAGAGGATCTGCTGCAAGAATAGAGAAACTTCACAGACGGCTGGATTAGATCTATATCTGGGCCCTGATGTGAAAGGAGTTGGACCTTTTGGCTTGGATTAAGGATCTCTGGGTAACAAGCTTGAGGCCACTTGAGTTTTGGAGTTCCCCCCAAAACTCTGTGGCCCCCTCAAACCCCCGTGGGCCCATTTTTCCTTCCGTGACAGCAGCTGCATCCTTCTCCCCTTGCCTGAAGATTACACAAAGGTCTCATTGAGATGTCTTTCTTTCTTTGCTTTGCTTTCTTTCTTTCTTTTTTTTGAGACAGAGCCTCAAGCTGTTGCCCTGGGTAGAGAGCTGTGGCATCACAGCTCACAGCAACCTCAAACTCTTGGGCTTAAGAGATTCTCTTGCCTCAGCCTCCCAAGTAGCTGGGATTACTGGTGCCTGCCACAATGCCCGGCTATTTTTTGGTTGTCATTGTCATTGTTTGGCAGGCCCAGGCTGGATTCGAACCTGCCAGCTCAGGTGTATGTGGCTGGCGCCTTAGCCGCTTGAGCCACAGTGCCGAGCCAAGGCAGATGTCTTTCAAGGCAATACTTGCCTTCCTTATGGCCTGCCGCCACCTCCCTTCCTGGCCATATAGTTAGAACTATAACCAAGTTCTAATCCCAGCATGGCCTAGCTGGGGGTGCTGACTTTGGGAAGGGAGAAAAGGGATTATTCACAGGCGGTGCCTGTGGCTCAAAGGAGTAGGGTGCTGGCCCCATATACCGAAGGTGGCGGGTTCAAACCCAGCCCCAGTCAAAACCTGCAAAAAAAAAAAAAGAAAAGAAAAAAAAAGGGATTATTCACCAAGGGAGCTGCAAGACCTAGGTGATAAACCTGTAGGAGCCTAGAGACCATGCTGGGATGGGCCCTCCCTCCACTAAGGAGATAAGGAATGAGCAGGTACAGGGGCCTGGCTTCCTCAAGGATCTCAGCAGCGGCTGTTTTCTGTGGGGAAATAGGGCTGGTGCTGGTGGTGCTGTTATGGAACTGGACTCTCTCATGTCCATGAGATGGCAGGAACCAAGAGTAGCAGTAACCAGATGTAGGGCTTAACCCCCAGGGGCAAGATGAATATAATTACTAAAGTGGACAGAAAGGTTGGGGTGGCTGAAACCTAAGGGGGCCTGGCATGGTATGGAATAGACTAAGGAATCCCCAGAGGTGAGAAACAGGCAGCCAAGTAGGGCATGGCTTGACTCACATATACTCTCTAAAAGGCCAAGTGGTGACCTTGAAGGCCATTTTCAGTTTCCCCAATAGGAAGTCACTGTCTTTTTCCTAGCATCTGGATCTGAGCCAGTTCTCAGAAGTTATAATGCCACTTTGTGTGAGATATGTAGACAACAGTGACTTCCCCAGCCTGTCCCCTAGAGCCATTTACCTGAATTAAATTCACGAAGGAAGTGGGATATCCAGCTTCTCTAGCAAGAGCTCTGACCCTGCATGGGTGGAGGTCTGAGTCACCCATCAGAGCAGTCCCTAGACTGGGAGTGCTGAACAGTAGGATCTGGAATGGGATAATGAGGGTGAGGGGGAATTTTCATAAGTGTTCTCCACCCACAGTAGGGTTATGAGAAATGTGCATGGAACTGTAGGTGAGAAGTAGCCTACAGCAAGTACTTATTCTCTCCCCTCACCTCTCTGCATGGATCCTTTGTTGCGATGTGTGCCCCAGCTGCCCTTGTCTGTGGCTTTTCCATGCTGGCAGAGGATGGGCCATGCCTAGGAGTGGATGTCCCTGGAGTGGCCCCTCACCAGCACTAGGTTGTAGGTGGGAAAGTCCAGTTTCTGTCCTTGAGGTTGGGATGACTCTGAGGCTTTACTGCTGCTCTAGTGTGGGACCAAATGGAATTCCCTCTGTAGGACTTGCCCTGAGCCTTTTTACCCTCCTGTCATGTGTCCGCCTCACTTACTGGCCTCCACTAGCTCAATTTCCTAGATTTTATTTATTTTTGATTTGAGACAGAGTCTCACTTTGTCGCCCTCATTAGAGTGCTGTGATGTCACAGCTCACAGCAACCTCAAACTCTTGGGCTTAAGCGATTCTCTTGCCTCAGCCTCCCAAGTAGCTGGGACTACAGGCGCCAGCCATGATGCCTAGCTATTTTTTGTTGCAGTTGTCATTGTTGTTTGGCTGGTTCAGGCCAGCTTTTAACCCACCAGCCTCAGTATATGTGGCTGGCACCGTAACCACTGGGCTACGAGTGCTGAGCTCTTCCTAGATTAAACATGTGCACACAAATGGACTTCTCCGAGCTACTTCTAGGAAAACTGACTTAAAATGCTAAGAGGAGGCACGTGGACACAGCCTTGTCTTAGGAGAGAGGGGAAGAGCCCAAGGAAGGCCAGGCAGGCCCAGGGGATTAAAGGGCATTGGCTGAAGAGCTCCCAGTGGGAGAGGGAGACACAGATATTTAAATGACCATCCAGAGTGACAGGCAGATGGAGCAGCTGCCTCTGCTTTGGGGGAGAGTCTTCATGGATCAGAGGTGTTTGCAAAGTGAAGCCTGGAGAAATTGGAGGGGAGGCATTCCAGAAGGAAGCCACACCATGTGCAAAGGATCAGTGTCAGAGAGGGCATGGTATGGCTAGGAACAGTGAGAGTTTCAGGACAGCCAGGAGATAGGTGTTATAGGAGAAGGAATGAGGGGGAGAGCTAGGCAGGGGCTAGATTTTGTGGAAGCACATTACTTCCAAGTCCGAGGTGTTTAAGCCTATTGGTCAGTGTCTCCCACACTTTGGTCATTTTCATGTTATATCTATTACATCCACGTCTACTACTGCTGACAATATTTTTCTTAAATGACTGATAATGATCTTTTAAAAATTGTTTATTTATTATTTTTTTTTTGTAGAGATGAAGTCTTCTATATTGCCTATGCTGGTCTTGAATTCCTGGCCTCAAGCAATCCTCCTTCCTTGGCCTCCCAAAATGCTGAGATTATAGGCATGAGCCACCATGCCCAGCCTGTAATTGATATATGTTTTCCTTATATTTAAAACAGGAACTTTGTTTTATACCACAAATGGCAGGCCAACGGGGTAGGCTTATACTGAGAGTGTGAGCATAGCTAAGCTTGCTTTGTCTCCCAGAATCCCCTTTTCTGTTTGGGATAAGTTTGGCCACACTGGGTGCTTGCTGTAGGCAAAGAGAATATGGAGTAGGTGTGAAATGAAACAGTTATAAATGTCAGCTATAACCACATGACCAGTTGCAGTAATAGTTATAAGTAGTTCATTGTTATTTTTATGTGAAGCTATTTGTTTTATATATTAATCATTTTTCTCTCTCCCTCTTCTGTTTCCCAAACATCTAACATAAATGCACTAATAGTAAGTAGTTAACTTTATATCTCAGCATTTAAGTTACTAGAAATTTAAGGGGGAGGATGTCTTAGCAAGAGGAATGACATCTTTGTCCAAAGATGGGACAGAGGACAGAGTCTGTGTGGTTGCACCATGTCAGGTGGGCTGTCACCACTATCTGGAGGTTAAGTATGATTTGTTACTTTGGCTCCACAGATATCTGAGGCCATATTAGTGATTGCCTCAGGCACCACTTCCATCCCAATTCTCTGCCTTACACCTTAAAAAATCTCATTTTGAGCTTGGCGCCTGTGGCTCAACGGGCTAAGGCACCAGCCATGCACACCTGAGCTGGCAGGTTCAAATCCAGCCTGGGCCTGCCAAACAACAATGACGGCTGCAACCAAAAAAAAAAAAAATGGCCGGGCGTTGTGGCGGGCGCCTGTAGTCCCAGCTACTTGGGAGGCGGAGGCAAGAGATTTGCTTGAGCCCAGGAATTGGAGGTTGCTGTGAGCTGTGATGTCACGACACTCTATCCAGGGTGACAGCTTGAGGCTCTGTCTCAAAAAAAAAAAAAAATCTCATTTTGAACCACTAATCCATGATGGGTTTCACAGGAAAAAAAATAATCAAATCACACATAAAAGGAGAGAACATGGGGCAGATTTTAATCCCTGATTGACACACCCATACCTCCCATCTCAGCAATTACCTTCAGCATGTAGTGTTTTCTCTGCTGTCTCATTGGAATGAGATGTGTGGTGGTGAGTATAGAAATTTACTGAGGTTCTGTGGCTTTCTACCCATGGAGACCTCCGGGGCATGGCTACTTGGGTCTCCACTTGCTAAGTTTCTCCCTCTGTCCTGGATATATGCCCAGGTGTCTTCTTCCCATCTTCTCCCCACAAGGGAATCTTTAGCAGTATCCATGAAGGTGACAGCAGGGTTGAGGTTGAGAGTTTCATCACTCATATGACAAAACCTCAAAGGAGTTCAGCTATGAATGTCCCGGTAACACATCTTTCCATCTCCTCTGCCGCTTCTCCTCTGCTCCCTTGCTGATGTGGTTTCATCCTGAGCTCATCTCGAGTGTCCCTTCCCTGTCCACTTCCTCCCCCAAGGTGGCTTCATGCAGCTCTAGCTTAACCACTATCCATTTGTCAAGGATTCTCAAGGTCCTGTCTCTGGTTTCTATGCCTCCCCAAGAAGGCATAGAAGAGACATCTTGACAGTGTCTCTCCCACCTCCACTGGGTTTTTCTGTGGCAGGAGGCATCTTAGACTGAGCAGAACTAGTCTCTGTGCCCCATACCCCAGATGACTCCTGAGTCTAAAGTCTGGTCAAGTTTGAGCCCTGGAAGTCCCCCTGAGTCAGGTTCTGACCTCCTTGATTTGGCTTCTAACCACAACTCAGCCCAGTCCCCAGCTCTCCTTGCCCCACCTACTCCCATCAGCAGTCTGAGCAGCAGGGGCAGGAGCAGCAGCATCTTTCCCACCCCAGAGGAACAGGAACCACCTGCCCTGAGTCGTCTCTCATCTCTGCACCTTTGCCTAGAATAAATTTCACGAGGATCTATTATGGGGACCGGTTTCTCGCCTGATCCAGTAGTTGTGCTGCCCACCCTTCCCATCTGCCCTGAGATTTGTGCCTGCTGCCCCTGCACCCTAAGCCCTTTTCTGAGAGGCCCAGAAGGCTCACTACTCTCATTCTGCATGCACGCCAGTGAGTACCAGACTGTGATTACATGTCAGGACTGGGAGAATTCCAGCCTGCAGAGACACACAGTACTCCCCGGTCCCAAGCGCCAGAAATCAGAGGGAGACAGGGCTAAAGGGAGGGGAGGCAGGGACAGGAGCAAGTGACCAAGCCTTGGCTGAGATGCGAGCTGTGATGCTGGAATCCTAGTACCTGTAGGGGGAGGGGCCAGGGCTGGGAGATAGACAGCCCCCCCCCAATCCTCCCAGCATGACTCCTAGGGTATAGCCCAGGTTGCCAGGGGACACCAGGCAATTTTTGTTGGGGCATAGAGGGAAGATCGAGAACTTTGTGTCACATGGTGTTTTTGTTGTATGGGTTAAGTAAAGTTGTTGCCATTTTGGTGGCGTTTTTTGTTTGTTTTTGTCCTGGACGTTCATCCCCTGGTATTTTTAAGTTTTACTCTCATGTGAATCCAGGATCTTGCAGTGTCCTGAGATGCCCAGAAGATCTCTATGCATGAGGAAGCAGCTCAAGGACTCTCCAGACATCTTTTCTGATCCAGACACATGGCCTCATGGATAGGAACCTCAAGGAAATCTGCCCTCATGGCCCTGTTCTCCTCTCAAATCACTAATTCTCAGAACCAGCATTTTGAAGGACAAAGATGGACATCCAGGGCAATGCCGTCTGTGTGGCACCTTTGCACAAATTTTTAAAATGTGGCCCTGTTCCCAGTGGATACATACTACTCTAGGACCCAGAGCTCTTGGGGCTAAGGTAAGCTGGACCCTAGGTTCCTCCCCACTTCCACCTGGAGGCTGAGCCACATCAAGTGATGCCTTGAATTGTGTCAGCCTTTGCCCGCTTCACTCTTCCACCCTGATTCATCTAAGGGCACTCTGTTGTGATGAGATCACATTTCGGCCATTCTGTGCTGGCAGCCAGTTAGGCCTAATTCAAACCTTAGAAGGCTGGCTCACCAAGTGAAAAAACACAATATGATTTTTAAAAAACCCTTACAAAGTTCCCAAGAGTATAGTCTTAATTTTTCATATAATTATCATGTCTGCAAAGGTTTGTCAAAGTTAGGGGTAAGGTTGTTTTCGTAAGGAAGTCAGGAAAGAGCTCACGGTTTTCTATATTTTCGGGACTCATGCTAGGCAGAGACACCCAGGTACAATATTCTTCCTGGCCTCCCCCCACCCGTGATGTGTTTAGTCATAAGAATGGCAGTAGGGTAGAAGAGGGTCATTTTACTTTCTTAACAATTAGGTCAATATGTCTTTCCGCTGCCCTGTGGGCTGTAGTTGTACCATGTCAGGTGTTAGTTGGCTAAGTACAGAATTCTCTGGCAAATGGAAAATCTCCTGGGAATAAGATAAAGTCAAATCTACAAACAACAAAGAGCACAGTATTTATTATTGGTCTTTTCTCCCTTTGAGTCAGCTGTGGTATTTTTTTAATTTTTTTTTTTTTTTGTAGTGACAGAGTCTCGCTTTATCGCCCTCGGTGGAGTGCCGTGGCATCACACAGCTCACAGCAACCTCCAACTCCTGGGCTTAGGCGATTCTCTTGCCTCAGCCTCCTGAGCAGCTGGGACTACAGGCACCCGCCACAACGCCCGGCTATTTTTCTGTTTTGCAGTTTGGCCGAGGCCAGGTTTGAAGCCACCACCTTCGGTATATGGGGCCAGCGCCCTACTTGATGAGCCACAGGTGCCACCCTTAATTTTTTTTTTTTTTGAGACTATGTTGCCCTCAGTATAGTACCGTGGTGTCACAGCTCACAGAAACCTCAAACTCTTGGGCTTAAGTGATTCTCTTGCCTCAGCCTCCAGAGTAGCTGGAACTACAGGTGCCCACTACAATGCCCAGCTATTTTTGTTGTTGTTGTTATTGTTGTTTTAGCAGGCCCTGGCCCATTTGAACCCACCAACCCTGGTGCATGTGGCTGACGCCCTAAACACTGAGCTACAGTCGCCGAACACAGCTGTGGTATTTTTTTTTTCTTTAAACAATTTTTTTAATGTGTATTATTTTTTCGGACAGCAAAAACAGGAATGAGTTCTAGAGACTCCAAATGTTAGGGTGATAGCTTATAACAATTACAAAAATTCAAAACCAAACTCCTTTTTATCCTGCTAATGCTACTATCCATTGTGTCTGCTGTTTGACAGAGACCCATCTATATAGCTTTTCCACTTTATTATTTTTTTAATTAAATCATAGTTGTGTACATTAATGCAATCATGGGGTACAATGTGCTGGTTTTATATACAATCTGAAATATTTTCATCCAACTGGTTAACATAACATTCATGGCATTTTCTTAGTTATTGTGTTAAGACCTTTATATTCTGCTTTCAGTAAGTTTCACCTGTACCCTTCTAAGATGCACCGTAGGTGTGGTCCCACCAATTACTCTCCCTCCTCCCCTCCTCCCCGCCCTTGTCCCTTTCCCCATATCTTGTGCTATAATTGAGTTATAGCCTTCATATGAAAGCTATAAATAAGTTTCATAGTAGCGCTGAGTACATTGGATACTTTCTCTTCCATTCTTGAGATACTTTGCTAAGAAGAATATGTTCCAGCTCCATCCATGTAAGCATGAAAGAGGTAAAGTCTCCAACTTTCTTTATGGCTGCATAATATTCCATGGTATACATGTACCACAATTTATTAATCCATTTGTGGGTCAATGGGCACTTGGGCTTCTTCCATAACCAGCTGTGGCATTTTTAAAGAAATAGTGATAGTCCTCCAGTGAGGACTTGGGAATTGAAATTCTAGCCACCAATTGCTACGTTACAAGTTTCCTAGCCTGTAAAATGGTTCAGCAATGTCTACTGTGTCCATTGTTCTAGTTTGGGTGAAGTAACATGTGCAAATAGGCCTGGCTCACAGTAGGCACTTGGAATGTGTTTTTGCATCTGATGAAAGGAAGAGTTTAACACATTCTTTTTCCTCTGGTTGGATTCTTTATTAGATAAGGCTTTCTGTTATTCCAAGGTTAAAATGTTCAGAAATTGTAGAAATGAAGACTTTGTGAGGACTCGAGGTGGTAGAAGGGCACAGTGTTGACCATAGTATCCTCCCCTGCAGAGGAGAGTCTCCTTCCTTCTGATAGGGTACCAAGGTGACTCCATCCAAGCCTATGGAATCATCCAGCATCCAGACATCTCCACTAAGCCACGGACCTGAGAACTTATTGGTCCCCCAGACCTGGATGGTCAAAGATCTGAAGCTCAATTGGGTTACACAGAGCTCTCCATCCTTGGCTGAACCTACTCTTCCTGTTTTTTCCCTTCCTTGGCTGGCAGCACCATCCACATGAAGATACAAGATACAAACATAGGAGTCTTCCTACCTGTCCTCTGCTTCTCCTAATGCCTTCGGTTTCAGTTAACTTTTTTTTTTTTTTTTTGAGACAGATTCTCACTCTGTTGCCAGGGCTAGAGTGCCATGGCCTTAGCCTAGCTCACAGCAACCTCAAACTCCTGGGTTCAAGCCATTCTCTTGCCTCAGGCTTCCAGTAACTGGGACTACAGGTCCCTACCACAACATGTGGCTAATGTTTCTATTTTTAATAGAGACAGGGTCTCAATCTTGATCAGGTTGGTTTTGAACTTCTGAGCTCAAGGGATCCTCCTGTCTCAGCCTCCCAGAGTGCTAGGATTACAGGCATGAACCATTCAAAAAGGCCTAAAACTTATTTTAAAATATCATATAGGGTGGTGCCTGTGGCTCACTGAGTAGGGTGCTGGCCCCATATGCCGAGGTTGGTGAGTTCAAACCCAGCCCCGGCCAAACTGCAACAACAAGAATAACAATAGCAAAAGATAATGTAAATATTGTAAATTGAAAACCAATGTCACTTGAGGTAAATAGAAAGCAGCTGTAAAAAAAAATACAAGGGAAACACGATGTGGGCCGGGCACAGTGGCTCACATCTGTAATCCTAGCACTTTGGGAGGCCAAGGCGGGTAGATTGCCTAAGCATGAGTTCAAAACCAGCATAAGCAAAAACCAGACCCTGTCTCTACTAAAAATAGAAAAACTGAGGCAAGAGGATGACTTGAGCCCAAGAGTTGGAGGTTGTTGTAAACTATGAGCCCCAGAACTCTACCAGGGTGACAGCTTGAGACTCTGACTCAAAAAAAAAAAAAAAAAAGAGAAAGAAAGAAACAAGGTGTGGTTTATAGGCTCGGCATCTGTAGCTCAGCAGATAAGGGCACCAGTCACATACACCAGGGCTGGTGGGTTCGAATCCAGCCCGGGCCTGCCAAACTACAATGACAACTACAACAACAAAACAGCCGGGCGTTGTGGTGGGTGTCTGTAGTCCCAGCTATTTGGGAGGCTGAAGCAAGAGAATCGCTTAAGCCCAAGAGTTTGAGGTTGCTGTGAGCTGTTATGCCATGGCACTCTACCCAGGGTGACAGCTTGAGACTCTGTCTCAAAAAAAAAAAAAAATGATTTATACGTTATGGCAAGATCCAGTCCTCTGCTGAAAGTTCTGAATTCAAGACCTGCTTGCTCTTTGTTTAAAATTGAGAGGTGGCTCTTCATATATCAAAATTTAAATGTTTTGCCAGTTTGGTACAGTAGCTGATGCCTATAATCCTATCATTCTGGGAGGCCAGCCTGGGAGGTTCCCTTGATCTTAGGAGTTTAAGACCAACCTAAGCAAGAGCAAGACCTGTTTCTACTAAAAATAGAAAAATTGGCCAGCTGTGGTGACAGGTGCCTATATTCCAGCAGGTTGCTGTGAACCAGGCCAATGCCACTGTACTCTAGCCTGAGTGAATGTGGGCCTAAATAAAAAAAAAAAAAATGACTGAGGAGAAAGTAGGGAAGAGGTGTTAAACTAGCCCCACAAACATTCTTTTTGATGTTCTCAGAAGCAGTGAAGGAGAGGGAAAAGCTAACAATTGCTTCAGACTGCTTCAGAATGAGATCCAGGGTTATGGAATGTTCGTTCCAGCACCTCCTAACATTACTTCTGTCTTACATGACCTACAGGAGAAAGTCTAAATTCCTTAGCTCAGTATAAAAGGCTTTTCAGACACTCTCCTGTCCCTTTCTACCTTGTGGGCTCTTTCCTGCCACATTCCAACAGTCACTGAAAACTTTGGCCATAAATCTACTTACTCTCCCAATTTACTCTCAAGTTGTCTGTTTTAGGAATAGGTAAACAATGGTGTAAATGACATATAAACACAAACTGATTTTTTTTTTCATTTGAGACAGAGACTCACTATGTCACCCTTGGTAGAGTGCTGTGGCATCACAGCTCACAGCAACCTCAAACTCTTGGGCTTAAGTGATTCTTTTGCCTCAGCCTTCCAAGTAGCTGGGACTACAGGCACCTGCCACAACACCCGGCTATTTTTTTGTTGCAGTTGTCTTTGTTGTTTAGCAGTCTTGGGCTGGGTTTGAGCACTACTCCAGCCCCAGTGTATGTGGCCGGCGCCATAACCACTATGCTACGGGCGCTGAGCCAACACAAAATAATTTTGAATTATGCAGTTTAGAACTGCCTACTGGGCACAGTGGCTCATGCCTATAATCCCAGCACTTTGGGGAGCTAAAGTGGAAGGATTGCTTGAGGCCAGGAATTTGAAACCAGGCTGAGCAACATAGCAAGACCCTGTCTCTATAAAAGATAAAGAAATTATCATGCACCTGTAATCCAGCTTCTCAGGAGGCTAAGGCAGGAGGATCACTTGAGCCCAGGAATTCAAGGTTATAGTGACCTATGATCAGGCCCCTGCATTCCAGCCTGTATGACAGAGTAAGAGTCAGTCTCTTAAAATTATAATAATAAAATTAAAAAGTGCCCACCAATGATGTTTGCCTCTTGTTCCTAGACGTCCAGCTAAGGAGGCTACTGAGTGACTGAGAAGAGGGGAGAGGGCAAAGAAAGTTGGTAGGAAGGTCAGGTTGACTACGATCTCGAAGATGCCTCTTTTTTTTTTTAGCCAGAGTCTCACTTTGTTGCCCTTGGTAGAGTGCTATGATGTCATAGCTCACAGCTCACTTTGACTCTAACTCTTGGGCTCAAGAGATTCTCTTGCCTCATCCTCCCAAGTAGCTGGGACTACAGATACCCGCCACAATGCCCTGCTATTTTTAGAGGCAGGTCTTGCTCTTACTCAGGCCGCCTCGGCCTCCCAGAGAGCTGGGAGGTGTGAGCAATCTCGCCCAGCCCTTGAAGATGCCTCTTACCTGAGGACCCCTGGTTTTCATAAATTGTTGCTCAGTTGAACTTTCCTGTTACTCACTACTGAGCTCAATCTGGAGAGAGTTCCCTGAATTCACTTTAAGACAAAGCAATTTTATGGGGGGAGGCAGGAGGAGGGGTTGGGTAAATTCACATCTATTGGGTTCAGTGCACACTATCTAGGTGAAAGGCACACTTACATGTATAATTTTGACTCAATCTATACAAAAACAAAGTATGTAAACAAAACATTTGTACCCCCTAATATTATGAAACTTGAAAAAAGATGAAGTAATTTTAAAGCAGTTACATCAAAATAAGATGTAAGAAATTTAATGTGTGGCACCAAGTAAATCATGCACTTTTGTATTTTTTATTTTTTATTATTTTTTATTTTTACATATACATGTGTTAATTAGGTTTCCACTTTTTGCCTTCACAGAATTTAAAAGGCTTAAAATTCAATAACAATAACAACATTTAAGATAAGGACTAGAAACAAAAACCATGTAAAGAATGAACGAAGATAAATACATTTAGAAAAGAAAACAGATGATTACTGCATCGAAATAATCAAGCAATATTAGCAATAATTATGCCAAGAAAGCAATATACCCATTGTCAAATAAGACATTATAGACCACTTTGACTCTGAGGCTCAGCATGAAGTCATCAGTTAACTTCTTATTTTTTTTTCCAGAGTCTCAAAAAATACACAACTAATACCATACAAATAAAATGAGAGTTTCAAAAAACAGATCATGCCAAATCCTATAGACAATAGAAAAAGAAGAAATATTTCAAAATTATTCTGTTTGATCTAGATATACCTGATATTGAAATTGGAGAAAATATAGTTATAAAGGGAAATTACAAACATATTTCACTTATAAGTGAGGATGCAATATCCCAAACAACCTATCAAGAAGTTGAATTAAAAATTAATGTTCAAGTAATGTACTTTGGTCAAAACTGAATCCAATACATGTGAGAATTAGTCACTATTTTCTTTTCTTTTTTTTTTTTGTTCTTTTGTTTTTTGTTTTCTTTCCCTCGCCCCCTCTCTTCTTCTCTCTCTGTCTACTCTCTCCTTCCGCTATGCCCCACTGTGTCATTAATTGTCATTTATTGTCCTCATATCAAAGTTGAATACATAGGATTCATGCTTCTCCATTCCTGTGATGTTTCACTAAGAATAATATGTTCTGCCTCCATCCAAGTTAGTACAAACGTCTCCATTGATTTTGGTGGCTGAGTAATATTCCATGGTATATATGTACCATAGCTTACCAATCCATTCCTGGGTTGAAGGACATTTAGGCTGTTTCCACATTTTAGCAATATGTGCTAATATGTGCTTACTTTAGCAGGTAAAGACCCAACTAAAAAGGAGAATTTCAGACCAATTTCACTAATGAATATTGATGCAAAAATTCTCAACAAAATCTTGGCCAATAGATTACAGCTTATCATAAAAAAAGTCATACATCATGATCAAGTAGGTTTCATCCCAGGGATGCAGGGTTGGTTTAATATTAGAAAGTCCATTAACGTTATCCACTGGATCAACAGAAGCAAAACCAAGGACTATATGATCCCCTCAATAGATGCAGAAAAAGCATTTGATAAAATCCAGCATCCTTTTCTAATTAGAACACTGAAGAGTATAGGCATGTTTCTTAAACTGATTGAGGCTATCTATTACAAACCCACAGCTAATATTTTACTGAATGGAGTAAAACTAAAAGCTTTTCCTCTTAGAACTGGAACCAGACAAGGTTGTCCTCTGTCACGATTGCTATTCAACATAGTGCTGGAAGTTGTAGCCAATACAATTAGACAAGACAAGAAAATAAAGGGCATCCAGATGGGTGCAGAGGAGGTCAAACTCTCCCTTTTTGCTAATGATATGATCTTATACTTAAAGAACCCCAAAGACTCAACTACAAGACTCTTGGAAGTCATCAAAAAATACAGTAATGTCTCAGGATATAAAATCAATGTCCACAAGTCAGCTGCCTTTGTATATGCCAACAACAGTCAAGATGAGAGGTTAATTAAGGACACAACTTTCTTCACCATAGCCCCAAGGAAAATAAAATACTTAGGAATGCCATTCCTATTAAAATACCAACATCCTACTTTCAGGACTCAGAAAAAATGATTCTACATTTTGTATGGAACCAGAATAAACCCCGCATAGCTAAGGCATTTCTTAGTAATAAAAACCAAAGTCAGGGATATCACCATACCAGATTTTAGGCTATTTTACAAGGCCGTAGTGGTCAGGACAACATGGTCTTGGCACAAAAATAGAGACATAGACACTTGGAATTGAATAGAAAGCATGGAAATAAAAGCAACAACTTACAGCCACCTAATCTTTGATAAACCAAACAAGTGAGTCCACTGCGGGAACAACTCCCTATTCAATAAATGGTGCTGAGAAAATTGGATATCCACATATAAAAGACTGAAAGTTGACCCGCACCTTTCTCCACTCACAAAAATTTATTCAAGATGGATGAAGGACTTAAATTTAAGGCATGAAATTATAAAAATCCTCAAAGAAAGAATAGGAAAAACACTGGACGATATCAGCCTGGGGAAATACTTTAGGAGGAATACTACCATGATAATAGCAACAACAGCAATAATAAACAAATGGGATTTAATTAAACTGAAATGCTTCTGTACAGCCAAGGAGACAACAACCAAAGCAAATAGACAATGTACTCAATAGGAAAGGATATTTGCATTTTTTTTTTTTTTTGAGACAGAGCCTCAAGCTGTCACCCTGGATAGAGGGCTGTGGCATCACAGCTCACAGCAATCTCCAATTCATGGGCTCAAGTGAGTCTCCTGCCTCTACCTCCCAAGTAGCTGGGACTACAGGCACCTGCCACAACACCCGGCCATTTTTTGGTTGCAGCCGTCATTGTTGTTTGGTGGGTCGGGGCTGGATTCGAACCTGCCAGCTCAGGTGTACATGGCTGGTGCCTTAGCTGCTTGAGCCACACGTGCTGAGCCAGATATTTGCATATTTTGAATCAGAGAAAAGCTTAATAACTGGGATCTATACAGAACTTCAATTAATCCACAAGAAAAAAACCAACAATTCCATGCATCAATGGGGAAGAAAGATGAATATAATCTTTTCTAAAAATGACAGAAGAATGGCTAGCAAACACATGAAAAATGCTCAACATCCCTAATTATTAGAGAAAAGCAAATTTAAACCATCCTAAGATATCATCTAACCCCAGTGAGACTGGCTTATATCACAAAAATCTTAAAACTGCAGATGCTGGCACAGATGGTAGAGAGAATGGAATACTTTTACACTGCTGATGAGACCGCAAACCAATACAACCTTTTTGGAAGGAAGTATGGAGAAACCTCAAAGAAGTCAACCTAGACCTCCTATTTGATCCTGCAATCCAATTACTGGACATCTGTCCATAAGAAAAAAAAAAAAATCTTACATTATAAAGACACTTGTACTAGGCTGTTTATTGCAGCCCAATTTACAATTGCTGAAATGTGGAAACAGCCTAAATGTCCTTCAACCCAGGAATGGATTGGTAACCTGTGGTACATGTATACCATGGAATATTATTCAGCCATCAAAAAAATGGAGATTTTGCAGCATTTTTACTAACCTGGATGTAGGTAGAACACATTATTCTTAGTGAAGCATTACAGAAATGGAGAAGTATGAATCCTATTTATTCAACTTTGATATGAGGACACTGTGGGGCATGGGGGAAAGGGAGACTAAATAGAGAACAAGGGAGGGGTTGAGGGCAAGGAAAAGAAAAAAAGAAAAGAAAAGATAATAGTGACTAATTCTCACATAAATTGGATTTAATTTTGACTGAAGTACGTTACTTAAACATTAATTTTTAATTCAAGTTGTTAATATGTTGTTTAGGATATTGCATCCTCATTTATAAGTAAAATATGTTTGTGATTTCCCCTTTATAATAATATATTTTCTCCTATTTTAATATCAGGAGTATCAAGATTAAGTAGAATGATTTTGAAGTATTTCTTCTTTTTTCTATTGTCTATA
>CAUYRH010066623.1:0-14785 GCA_963574655.1 Perodicticus potto | reverse complement strand
CCTGGAAATTGTCACAAAAGAGAAAAAGAGTCTGGGATACAGAAAGGGAGGTCTCCAAATTATTTTCAAAGCATAGAAATAATACAGGCCAACTTTTCTCTAAGATCCAGAGTTTCTCTTCTTCTCAATTAAATACATAAATTAACTCCATTAGCAATTTCGGGTCATATGGTGCTGATACTCCAACCATGACAAAATCAGTCATTAGCTCATTTGTGGTTAGCCACTTAAAAGAAAAATCCACTCAGCTTTCTTATTAGCTAGATCTTTGGATTGAACAACAATATTTCCTGACAATCTTTTTTTTTTTTATGAACTCAAGTATACTTAACTTTATGCCAAGTATAACTGAATAACTACATGGAGTTTTTCTCTGGATATTACTAATTTGCTGGTAGTGCTATGCATAATCTTGACCATTCATCCCACATACATGTGATGAAAAATGTACGTGAAAAATATATATATGTGAAAAAAAGTATATATGTTCATATATATATGAAAAATATATCTAAGATATATCCAGAGTAATTATCTTACTGTTAAGGATAGGATTGTGATCATTATCTGATTAGAACACTATAGCAAAATCTAAATTGATTTCTAACAGTTGATGGGTCATTTAACCAATTTCCACAGCAAAAAGTATACAAATTGGTTAATGCAAGAAGTACTTTCTCCTTAAGGGGTATCAAATGTTCGATATCAGTCCAAAAGTTAAAGTTAAATGTAAGCCAGACTGTGGGTAAATAACTCTGTTAATTATCAAATAAGCCTGCCCAAATCTATACTGAATCAATAAAGAATTCTCTAAGGGAGGCCTTGGTAAATGTGAGTGGAGAACGCCAATTGTGCAGACCAAATGTTAGCTTTGAAAATGTTTTGAGAAGTCATAAAAATGCTCAATAGTCAGTTTATCTGCAGTGTAAGTGTCTTGCCTGTTATGGAACTGCATTAATGTTTGCGTCCAAAGTCACATAATCACAGAGTTGAAAAGAAAGCATGTTCCTTCAGCTGAGGAGCAGCTGAAGAGCTGCTGGTTTTCAGCCGAGGAGCAGCAGCTCTGAAGAGACAGTATGGGCTTTTTAAATCCTGGATTCATTTATGTTCATTCATTCATTTACTCCTTCGTTCTCTGGTGCCTGTGACTCTTTATCTACCCCTTCCATCCGTATTTACACTACATGACTACATGTAACAGATTGGACAGATACCTGCAAAATATCTGGGATTTTTGTCAATGCACTTGGAAATTAGCAAGTAGTCTCAAGGTCTTAAAAGCTACAGGATCCCAAACAAAACAAAACAAAACACCCAAATGAAAACCCTTAAGTCACACTGTGGAAATGAAACACATCTTTGCTTCTGAGTTTTTGTTAACTTCTCTTGCTGATTTCACTTCCATTGCGTTTTCTGTTTCTTCCATCAGGTTACGTTGTCTGGCACGATTCATCTAACTATAACTAACGCAATTCATCTAACTCTGTGCAAATATTCTTATAACTTTTAAAGAACACAGAGAAATGAATGGAAATGTTTGAGTTGTACGTCAGAGTATACAGAGGTCTTTTACCTTAAATTGAATATTGACCCTTTAATGCTTTTCCCAAATAATCTTAATATAGTACATTAATATTAAAAGTGAAGTACTGAGCCCCTGAGATCTTGTCCTGATCTCTTCTTATTTCTCATCCTTTCACCTTTGAACAAACTTGGCCCAACTTTGGCCCAACTTGGTTCTTTTTGTTTTTTAATATTTCCTGTCAATACTCTTGGTCTCTCCTGATTAGCACAGAATCATCACAAGGAAATACTACACAAACAAAACTGCTATATTATCTAAATTTCGTTATATATTTATCTTAGTTTAGGAAATATATTGCTAATGAGCCTCTAGTGGAAAAGGAGGCAATCTTTCAGACAGCACAGGGTAAGAGCCTAGATAGTGGAATAAGCTAATTCAGATTTAAAGATATTTCTATTACTTCTTCATGTTATGACCTTGAGTAGGTGCCTTAATCTCTGCATAACTTCTTTTTATATATACCTTTAAATTGAGAAAGATAAATCTTGTTAGGTAAAGTCCCTGTTATAGTCCCCCAAAAGGCAAGGGGAAACAATTATAAGAGGGACTTTACCTAACAAGTACAATCAATGTAACCTGGTTCAAAAAACTAAAAAAATAAAAAAAAAGAAAGAAAAAGGAAAAATACTATTAGGACTTAATTTCTGGACTAACATAGGGTCTATCCTGGAAAATGTCTCAGGAGCACTGCGAGAAATGGGTTCGCTGTTGTTTCCCGAGAGTGATCTGTATGTGTCTGTCAAATCTAGTTGGTTTATTGTATTAATTAAGTCTTTTATGTTTCTCACTTATCTTATCTATCCATTATTGAGAGTGAGACATTGAATGCTCAACATTTATTGTAGAAATGTATTTCTCTGTTCAGTTATACAATTTTTTGTTTTGTATATTTTGATGATCTGTCATTAGGCAAATAAATGCTTATAATTATCAAAAATACAAAAAAACGAGAAAGATAAAACTATGTGAGTTGGCTCGGCACCTGTGGCTCAACAGGCTAAGGCGCCAGCCATGTACACCTGTGCTGGCGGGTTCGAATCCAGCCCGGCCCACCAAACAATGACAGCTGCAACCAAAAAATGGCCAGGCGTTGTGGCTGGCGCCTGTAGTCCCGGCTACTTGGGAGGCAGAGGCAAGAGATTCGCTTGAGTCCAGGAATTGGAGATTGCTGTGAGCTGTGATGCTACAGCACTCTATCCAGGGTGACGGCTTGAGGTCTGTCTCAAAAAAAAAAAAAAAAAAACTATGTGAGTTATCTCTCTATGCTTAATATTACCCCTTTTTCACTCTCAAAATGTTCTGGTTTAGACAGTAAATTATATGGCCACGTGATTGAGATTGCAAGTTGTACAGATAACACATACACATCAGGGTTGCTTGTTAGTATCCTTTGCCATAGCAACTGTAAGGTATAAAATGGCCTCGTTTGAGTTGTACTTTTTGTATTATGGAATAGTAACTACAAGGAGGTAAAGACGAGCATGGAAGAGATAAAACATAAAACATGCAAATTAGACAGTCATCTTCTGAATACTTCAACTTGATTGTGTTATTTTGCTGTCATGCCAACAGGCATGGCAGAAATCTGATTATTTATTTCATAATTTCTGTGCCTGGTTATTATTACATTTTTTTCCTCCTTCCTCTCATTTTGTTCATATTTATAGTCACTTGCGTCTTTTTGATTGTTATATTACATAATTTTTTAATAGGCATAATAATACTCACCAAAGATCCATTTGCTTCCGTACATTTTTCTAGCTCCTTTATGAAAGTCAGGTGAGGTCACGGAGACAGTTCTGGCCCATAAACTCTGGGAGAAATTCTGTGTGTCACTTCCGGTCTGGGCTTTTACAAAGGCTTACCCTCATGTCAAATAGCATGAATGCCGGAGAGTGGGCCCTCCGCTGGCTGTCTAGAGCAGTGACTCCATCTACCTGCAGGACACAGGGACAGAGAATGAGAAATGCACTTTGGTCTTCAAAGTCACAGGGATGTGGACACGTTGGTTACCTCAGCATCACTTAAACTGTCCTGACCAATACAGGAACTGGTACCAGGAGAGGTACTTGCTAGAACAAACACACCCAGATCCTAAAGTAGCGACAGTGGTTGAGTGGCCATTAAGGAATTGACTATCAAGATAGAAAGGTAGATGTCTATTTTTTAAATAAGAATTTCTAAAATTTTAGAACTGTTTTTACATTTATAATAACAATCTCTTTTTGCCAGAGTGAAATATTTTGAGAAATCGGAACCTGTGTTATTTCAGAAGCAGACCGTGCAGCATGCTTGGCGTAGCTCTGTGGAAAGAAGTGGGAAAATAGTTGGCTGTGTTCACAAGTGTGACAAAGGCAGAGATGATGTCAGCAAAGATATTGTCAATTTTCAGCTTAAAAAAAGGGAATCAGGACAGTTAGTCTGCTCATTATTAAAAGCATCAACCGCTTTGACCCCTGGCGGTAACAGGCTTGAGAAAACCCTATGGAGAAACATATTTAGTACAACCTTTGAAATAATCAAAATGCTTATGGGCAAAATTAAACTAAGCATTGGAACCCAGAAAAGGCTTTTTTTTTTTTTTAATCTGAAATCCAAAGGGCCTCAAGGCACTCATCATTAAGTTCAGAGAACGTGAGAGTTGCAGGGATCAGAAAACAAAAAGACATTTCTTATATGAGAACTCTGTTAGGTACATTGGCCAACACAGCAGGCTAACTGGCATGGACTGTTTAAGAAGCTCTAGTACATATCAAAAGAAATAGTTATATCACCAAAGAGGCCACTGGACGAAAAGACATGTGGCCTTAAAATGACCCTAAGGCTTATGATAGTTTATGCTGTGGCAACAAACAATTGTAAAATGTCAGTCGCTTACAACAGGCAAAGCTTATTTCCCTTCATGCCACGTGACCATCCCAGGTTGGCTGTGGCTCTGTTCCGTGTCCCCATTTGACACTGCAAATTGGGGTCACAGAGGGCAAAGGCATGTTGGGGAGCACATGCTCCCCCAGACATAACACATGCCATTGCTCATAGGATCTTGGTCAAAACAATGTTAAAACTCAGAAAATGTCAGATGGCAGGACTTAAGATCCCCCTACAAGGAAGGTCAGTGAATACTGATGAACAGTAATGGAGACTTTGGCAAGACGCTGATGTTCTCTGGGCAGGAAGTGGGCTTACAAAGTTGCACAGCCACAGAGAAGGTGTGGCCAAAGAGAGCCAAAATGAAGGAAAGGTCAAGGCCATTTTTCACCAGGTGAGAGTACTCTTAATAACATATGTTCAGTGGCATTTGATACAAAGAAGCCACTACCATGAGTCTACTATTTTTTCTCTCTTTTTTTAAAATTGAAATTAGAGAGGGCAACGTCAGGTCATTCTAGTCTATAGGTTTCTGGAACTAGAGGGGTGGGAGTTGCACCTTGATCTGACATGCAAAGGACCACACATCACCCTGAGACTTGAGGCTGACTCTGGAATTGGACAGAATTTTTGTGTTCCTTCCCTTGGGAAACTATCAGTGTGGCCCATCTATGGGAGAAAGAAAGGAAAAGAATATCTGATAACTAGAAGGATAGACCAGAACACAGATAGTGATGTTCCCCCAAATTTCTGCATTTCCTTCCACATTTCCACCTTTGTGACCTGGGATGGCTGATGAACTTTGAGTGGGTGCAAAGTTGAGGTAATAAAGAGCCCAGATGGTCTGCAGCCTCTGTCCACCTGGGGTGCAGACTGAGTAAGAGTCTATCTCTGACAGGAAGTGCAGGACAGAGCCTTTGTCCCACCTGCCAGGGGCGCGAACCCTGAGTAGAAAATAAACCTTTGTGATGTTAAGTGCCTGAGCTTCCGGCAAGGTGATTTTCTCCGAAAGCATAATCTAGTTTATTGAGATGAATTCAACTATATATAAAAATTCTATACAAGGCAAATCTTTCACAAAAGTTATTAATTTTCCTTCATGTTGACAAGGACACTTAAGGTAGCTTGTCCCTCCCATTCTCCCACCTCTCTGCTCTGGGGAGAAATATAAGTATTAAAAGAATAATGGTGAAAAGATAGAGCATTCTACCTAACTATAAATGTGTTTCCTAAAAGGCACCAAAGTGCAGGTAGAAGAGTTTGTTTTTCCCTTCCCATGTAAAGATGCATCAGAGGTTAGATACATTCAGAAAAGGGTTGCTGTGAATATCCTTCGGGAAGGTTGCTGTGAATATCCTTTGGGAATTCCATAATGAGAGCTTGCTCTTTGTGCATCTCTGCTAATCAATGCAAAATAGAGGATTGTGGGTTCCATAAGCCAGAGCACAGACATTTAATCACGAATGCACACAGATCTAAAAGAAGAATTAATTATTAATGCTACTGGCATTAGGATCAACTTCAACTAATAAATAATTTATAATATAGTATACAAGAAAACCACATTATAGCCAACTAATAATAATAATAACAATAATAAGGTAAAGTCTTAACAGAAACCTCCAAATCAAAATTTAGGAGGTCATTTCTCAACATTGATAATTCCTAATGGTGTAGTGTTCCAGTCAGCCCACTTCTGTTTATTCATAGCAACACCCACAGGCCAGTCTGAGGGAAAGGCTTTATTAATGTTTACAAAGTGATTTTTATAAGTATTTATATAAAAGGGACATCATGCAAAATGTAATCTGGCCTGATAAAACAAAAACTTGTACCACCCAATGTAGCTTTCAAAACATGGAAAGTCCTATGGCCAAATTTAGTTCATAGACAAATTTAGTCCTGTTTGAGTTGATACCAGACCATGCCAAAGGCTTTCAAATCCCCAAACCACTTAAAACAAATTAACAATCATCTTTATAAACAATGCTCCATCAGGTAGCATTCTTACTGAGTGGTCCATCTGAAGCTCAGGGCCATGGATGTGCCAAGTTGCTTATTCCAGAATCCACCAGCTGTTAGATAGGGATCATCATTAGGGGATTCCATCTTCTTCTGATATACACCTGGTAAGGACCATATCCTTCCTGTGGTCCTCGACCTTCAGAGTTAAAAGTACTTCAATAAGACACGGAAAATAAGAAGAAATTAATTTAAGAAGTCAAATTCAAGGATAATTTTTAAGATCCTTCAGTCATCCCCTTTCACCCTTCCTTATCCCTCCCTTCCATGGTAGTAAAAGAAAACCGAGAACATGAGTTCCAGTTTCTATGTTGAGCTTCTTTTGGCAGCAACTGCAGTTCTGAAGACTGAGATTAGTTTTGGAGGCCTTCACATCCAGTAAACTGTGTGTGGTGTTTCCTGTCACTCCCTGGATAGCTAATTTTTGGAGTTTGTCCAGTGTGGATAGAACCATCTTTAAGCATAATTTAATTCTTGTAATTTATCATCTTTCCAAAGCTAGAATTTATTCCAGATGAGACAAAATATTAATCATCATCAAGACTGTCTAGAGCATTCCTCTGAGATTATAGAATTACGACCTAAAGAAGTAGCTATTAAAATGTCTACACAGAGCTCATATCAGTGCTACTTTACCTCCATTCTTATTTGTAAATAACTACAAACAACATGAAAAAGTGATCACCTCTTCAAAATTGCTCATATGAAGTTAACAAAATGAAATAAAAGAAAACAAGACATCTACAGAAGCCTCTGGTTTTATATTTTATTGCCCAGTGATGACCCTTCTATTTTCTTCTCAATCCATTAATGGGGTAGGATAGTGCCAGTGCCTCTGAGACAAGAGAATATTTGTGAGTTGTGTAATATATATAAATTGAGTTCTTATGACATAAGTGCTCGATTGTGCAAAATGATTAAATTTTAGGAAACGTACAACATTTGTGTATTATTTTTTAAAAGATCAGTATTGGTCAGGGGGTGGAGACATTGGAACCCTTGTACATTGTTGGTAAGAATGTAAAATGATGTAATCACCAATGAAAACAATGTGGAGAATCTCAAAAATGGGAAAATAGAATTATCACTACACGTTCTAGCAATATCATTTTGGAACATATATATCCAAAAGGATTGAAATCAGAATCTTGGAGAGATATCAATACTCCCATACTTGTTCCAACATAATTCACAATTGCCAAGGTAAAGAAACAACCCACATTCATTAACAGATGAATAGATGATCAAAATGTATATACATACAATGGAATATTATTCATCCTTACAAGAGGAACTAAACGATACAATTTGCAAAAACATGGATAAACCTGAAGGACATTAAACTAAATGATATAAAGCAATCTCAGAAGGACAACAGCTGCATGATTCCACTTACACTATGTATTTAAAATCGGTAAATTCATGGAAACGGTCACACTGGCGTAGGAAACAGTTGCTGTCTCAAGATTATGAAGGTTCAGTTAAATAAGATGAATAAATTCTAAAGATCTGCTGCAGAACATTGTGCCTATATTAGCCATATCGTACTGTGTACTTAAAAATTTAAGGGGGTAAAAAAAGAGAAATTTCAGGAAGGGCAAAACTATGGAGACAGAGAGCTCAATAGTTGCCATTGGCCAGAGGAGGGGTGAAGGATTGGATGTTAAAGTCATGAGGGGACCTTTTGGGTGACAGAAATGTTCTAGGCCATGTCTATGGTGGTAAGCGCCAACACTCAACAAACGGAACACTGGAAATGGGTGGATTTTGTTGTTTGTCAATTATATTTCCATAAAGTTGGTTTTTAAAAGTAAAAAGCTAACTGTTAAAGGTAGTTAAAATTAGTCAACTTGCGGCAGTGTCTTTTTTTAAAAAGAAAAGAATGAGAGTAATTAAAAACTGTTTTTTTCCTAAGGAAAAACAGGAGAGTCCTCATGCTGACATTTTTGCAATGGTTCTCTAGAGTTTTAGTGCCTTTGTCTAATGGGCCAGGGGCCCTTTTGATTACAGATTCCAGAGGGCCCTTGCCTTAGTGATTGCAATAGAGGCCTCAGCCTCTGAAACTGGCATTTCTAACCACCATCCCAGGTGATCCCAGCACTCAGGGTCCCGACCCACATTTCTGATTGGTGGGAAGAGGCAGAAGCTGCCAGGAGGCAGACCAAACTAGAGGGAGAACAGCCTTTGATGAGGGGCCAGGTTAGGTAAGTAAAAGCAAAATGTGACAAATCACAGAAAGGAAAGTAAGTAGAAATTGATGAACTACCCAAGAAGTAGTTAACAAATAGGAGAGAGTCAGTCTACTAAGCCTGCATAAACTAGAAGCTAAGTTAAAAGGCACAAAAAAGTATTGAGAGGGGACATTATTGGGTAACCTTAATTTTATTGTATTTTAGTTGTTCTTTTAGATTTTGTGCCACTAATTATCTTTATTTCATCATGTGTTTTTAACTTTTGACAACCGTTTCTTGGGCTAGGAGAGCTTAAGAAGTCATAAACGTTAAAAATGTAGAATGAAGAGAAATTGCCCTTCTTGGTTCATAGTTCTCAATCTATCCCAATCCCAAACAGATGCAGATTTGGAAAGAATTTTAAAGGATTGACTCGTGGACCCTTTAGCCTAATCAATAAGGTTTATCCTATAAACTATAACTGTAAACTATAGTTTCTCCTAGAGTTTCAATAAGGCACAGATTAAATAATTTGAAAGAAGAGTTTTGGCATCTTTTTCAAGTCTAAAGCCTTTTTTTTGAAAACAAAAATTATAACATATAGAAACCTGTGTATAGTTTCTGTATTTTATAGACTCAGTATATTGAACGAATTTACAATTTAATAAATCATTATAAGACAAAAGCCCTGGGAGCTACAGAGGGCAAGAAGTTCACCCACAAACTCTTAACATGCACTTTCCCAATCAAAACTTCTTCTCTCTGTACTAAAATAAATCACTATTCTGACTTTTATGTAAATTAGATTTTTGCACTGTAAAATAAAAATGGTTTTATCATCCAAGTGTATAACCTTAGATACGACATTTTTGGTTTCTTTGCACATAGATTTTTATTCGCCTTTCTTAGTATGTTGTTGTATATTTTTCTCTTAAAGTTTATACTGATTTTTTTTTTTAATTAGGAAATGTTAACTGTAGGGCTTTCCATAGTCTGAGTGCTACTGACTTGGTGCCATGGTATATATATATGTTAATACATATATCACATGTCCTTCCTCCAATATTCCCTGAATCTTAAAAGTCATACCTGCAGAATTGGTTAAGATTTCTTTTCCTGGGGCGGTGCCTGTGGCTCAGTGAGTAGGGCGCCGGCCCCATATACCAAGGGTGGTGGGTTCAAACCCAGCCTCTGTTGAACTGCAACAAAAAAATAGCTGGGCGTTGTGGCGGACGCCTGTAGTTCCAGTTACTCGGGGGGCTGAGACAAGAGAATCGCCTAAGCCCAGGAGCTGGAGGTTGCTATGAGCCATGAAGCCATGGCACTCTACCAAGGGTGACAAAGTGAGACTCTGGCTCTAAAAAAAAAAATTTCTTTTCCTTCTATTTTTTTTTTTGTCAGTTAACTTCATAGGCCTTAAAGTATTCCATCAATATCTGTTTTGAGATGGTAGCAGCCTCCAGTGTCTGAAGCCTAGATTTATTAATTCATCGGGGATTGAAATGACTTTATCATCACTCTGTCTTCATTTATTAGTTGGAATACTTTTATAAATATTTCCTTTCTTCTACTACTTTCTTGTATAGTGGTTTACTTGTTATTTTTAAAGAGCTAATATAAATGTTCTACTCTTATAAGATAATTGGACCTGTCACTAAAAAATATTCATTAAAAACTCCTAGATTTAAATATATTTAATCTGTTCTAATTAATATCCTTACTGGAGCTTAAATTGTTTCAGTTATTTAGTTAGAGCCTCTTTAAATTGACTCCTAAGTCATTTTCACAAGACCTTATTAAACTTGGGTAGCATTCTTTCTATTTGATATGACGAGATGTCTTAGCTCATTTTCTATATGACTTTTCAGTTTCCTGTTTTATTGACTTTTGTGCTTACATTTATATTTTCCTTCCTGCCACTTACTTTGAATTAAATTTGCTTATCTTCTTCTAATTTTTAAATTAGATCATTATTATAGAACACTTTAAAAAATATGAGCCTTGATGCTGTAAATTTCCCTCTAAGCAATGCTTTAGTTAAGACTGACCAATTTTGAAATATCATATCCTGGTTTTCACTGAATTTACATGTAGTAAAATTTACTTTTTAATGAAGGCCTTTGTGGCTTTTGACGAATACATATGGTGTATAATTACCATTGCAAAAAAGATAGAACATAGTACCTTCCCTTCCAAAGTTACTCAGTACTTTATATTATCCAAACCCTTAACATTTTCATCCCTTCTCAAGGATTGATCATACAGATATCCTTAAAATAACGTCAAGTACACATGAAAAAATGCTCATCGTCCTTAATCATCAGAGAAATGCAAATCAAAACTACTTTGAGATATCATCTAACTCTAGTAAGATTAGCCCACATCACAAAATCCCAAAACCAGTGATGTTGGTGTGGATGTGGAGAAAGGGGAACACTTCTACACTGCTGGTGGGAATGCAAACTAATACGTTCCTTTTAGAAAGATGTTTGAAGAATATTTAGCAATCTAAAAATAGACCTACCATCTGGTCCTGTAATTCCTTTACTAGATATATATCCAGAAGACCAAATATCACATTATAACAAAGATATTTATACCAGAATGTTTATTGCAGCCCAATTCATAATTGCTAAGTCATAGAAGAAGCCCAAGTGCCCATCAACCCATGAATGGATTAATAAATTGTGGTATATGTACACCAAAGAATATTATGCAGCCTTAAAGAAAGATGGAGACTTTACCTCTTTCATGTTTACATGGATGGAGCTGGAACATATTCTTCTTAGCAAAATATCTCAAGAATGGAAGAAAAAGTATCCAATGTACTCGACTCTACTATGAAACTAATTTATAGCTTTCATATGAAAGCTATAACCCAATTACAGCACAAGAATATGAGGAAAAGGGCAAGGGAGGAGTGGGGAGGGAGAAGATGGGTGGAGGGAGGGTAATTGGTGCATCTTAGAAGGGTACAGGCGAAACTTACTGAATGCAGAATATAAATGTCTGAACACAATAACTAAGAAAATGCCATGAAGGCTACATTAACCAGTTTGATGAAAATATTTCAAATTGTATATAAAACCAGCACATTGTACTCCATGATTGAATTAATGTATACAGGTATGATTTAATAATAATAAAAAAAAATAACGTCAAGTAAATGGAATCTTTCAGTGTGTAGCATTTTGAATCTGGCCTCTTTCTCTCAGCATAATGCATTTAAGTTCACCCATGCTGTTGTGTTCACATGTTGTTCATTCCTTTTTTTGTTGTTGTTATTGCAGTTTTTGTTGTTGTTATTGCAGTTTTTTTTTATTGCAGGGTCAGTTTTGAACCTTCCACCTCTGGTATATGGGGCTGACGCCCATGCCTTGAGCCACAGGTGCCACCCCACCTGATATTCATTCTTATTATTGCTGAGCAGTTTCCTATAATATGGGTGTACCATGGTTTGTCTATTTCTATCCTGAGGTTTTCATCTGTTTCTGGATATTGTAACATTTGTGAATAAAGTTTTTGTTATACTCACATAAATAACTAGAAGTTGCCGGGTCGTGTGATGAGTGCAGCTTTACTTTACCGGGAATTTATGAGCGTTTCCTGGAATGTTTGTTGTTTCGCATTCCTCTGAGCAGCACACAACACTTCTGTTGTGCTGCATTCTCAAAACTACTTCGTATTGTAGTTCTGACTTTTTAGAAACCATCCTAATAGTACGGAATGGTATCCAATTCTGGTTTTAATGCACATTTCCTTAGTGACTGGCAGTGTTGAGCATCTTTTCATGAGCTTATTTCATATTCATACATCTTTTTTGGCAAAACGTCTGATCAAATTTCGCTCATTTTTTAATGGTTGTTTGTTTTCTTCCTTTTAAGTTTTGAGGAGTTTTTGTTAATATATTTGGGATACAAATCCTTTCTTAATATATAATTGAAAACATTTTTTCAATATGTGACTTCCCTTGTCATTTTATTGGCAGTATTATTTGAAGAGCTGATGTTTTCAATTCTGATGAAGTCTATTTTATCAAATTTTTAATGGAGTACATACACTTTTCATGGCGTATCTAAGAAATACTTTCTATAACTAGTTACAGATTTTTCTTCTATGCTTTTTTCCAGAAATTTATAAATTTTTGTTTTACATTTTTGTTGCACTTACTTTCTTAGCAAGAATATGTGGGAGAAAAGAGCATATAATTTGAAGCTCTTATGAAGTAATACATGCTTTGTGTAAAGACCGAAATCTATAGCATATATTATACAGGGGAGCTTATCATAATCTTGAGAGACAATCCAGAATGCCATAAACCTGATTATTGAAATCTTAAAAGTTTAAAATTCTGAAAATGCAATTCTGGAAAAATAATCTTAAAAATTCTTTACAAGATACTTATTTACATTTGTAAAAAGGGAATTTATTTGAGAAACACATAAAAACACAACGGAACACTTCCATATACCACTTTACATGCTCATGTAGGCAGTAATAACATACATACTTTTACAAGATTAAAACACTCAAGTATCTCTATGACAGTCACATAGGAATAATAGGAACAGCTGAATTATATTTGTAAAGAAATAGATCAAAAGCTGTAACATAGCTGGGCCTGGTGGCATATGCCTGTAGTCCCATCTACTTGAGAGCCTGAGGCAGGCTCATTACTTGGGCCCTGGCGGTCTAGCCCAGCTTAGGCAACATAGTGAAACCCTGTCTCTAAAATAAGAGATTTCAAAATACCTTAAATGACAGCCTAACTATTTTGAAAAGATCAATCAAAAACCATGATGGGTCCCCACGACATTGCCACTGAACTGGTCCCCCAAAGACCCAAGACCTTGAAAATTTTCTTTTCCAAATACAGACATCTCTTCATTTTTTGAGGATATTTCAATGCTTTTATGTACTCACTCAATGCTTATGAACAATGTCAACCTGAAGATAATGTATTTTCATGGAGTCACATTAGCAAAACACAAAGTGCATAAAATGAATTGGAACTCCCTAAAAAATCTTTGCACAATCTTGTGTCTCCAGCATTGGAAATAAAGCAAAGATGGAATACATATCATAGTGAATTATATAAAGTAGTGATAACAATTTTTAAAAGGAAAACAAAATCAAAAAAAGAAAAATAAAACAAAAGCTTGTCATTTTATTGATCCTTTGTACTGTTTTTTAAGTCTTCTTCTTATTTTTTTTAGCTCTGCTCTAATTGTCATTACTTCTTCTTTCTACTAATTGTCAGTTTGGTTTGTGCTTATTTTTCTAGTTCCTTAAAGTTCATCATTAGGTTGTTTATTTGAAATTTTCTACTTTTTTGGTACAGATGTTTATTGCTAGAAACTTCATACTAATCACTGTTTTTACCATATCCCATAGGTTTTGGTATATTGTGCTTTTATTTTTATACGTTTCTAGAAATTTTCTAATTTGTATAGTTTGCAAAGTTCCTCTTATTTTTGATTTCTAGTTTTATTCCACTATGGTCTGAGAAGATACTTGATAGGATTTTGAGCTTTTAAAAGTTCTGAGACTTGTTTCATGGCCTAACCCAGTGCCTATCCTGGAGAACATTCCGTGTGCTGACAATGTGTTCTGCAGCTGCTGGGGGAAATGTTCTGTAATAGTCAAATGCCGGAGAACCAGGACCTCTGATCAACCCTGGCAGACTCCAGGAAGCTTCTTATACTAGTCTCAGGGTCCACAAAGACCAAAGAAAGGGTGTCTGTGGCGGGAAGGTGGATGTCTGGGGTCTCTTGCTTCCCTTGTCCCTGTAATGGGGAGTTCCTTCTGGCTCTGAGGTTATCAGGCCAGGCTGACTGTTTTACTTCCTTTCTCTGTGCCTGGGAGGTTCCCTGTCACTGCCCTGCTGTTTTCCAAATGTTTCTGTGACCTGGTTATCTGCTCTCTGATTGGTTCTTCCTTGTGGAGGAGGCAAATGTTGGATACCTCTAATCAGACACCTTCTTCCTTTTCCTTACTCTTTTTTTTTTTTTTTTTTTTCTTTTTTATTAAATCATATCTGTGTACAATAATTCAGTCATGGGGTACAGTGTACGGGCTTCAGATACAATTAGAGATATTTTCATCAACCTGATTGTGATAGCATTCAAGAGACTTTCTC
>CAUYRH010066618.1:0-20317 GCA_963574655.1 Perodicticus potto | reverse complement strand
CTGTATTCCCAGCCACTTGGGAGGCAGAGGCAGGAGACTCGCTTGAGCCCAGGAATTGGAGGTTGCTGTGAGCTGTAATGCCACAGCACTCTATCCAGGGTGACAGCTTGAGGCTCTGTCTCAAAAAAATAAATAAATAAAGAGAAATAAAACCATCTAATGGGATACTGAGTGATATAGGATTTTGATTACGTGGCCAGGGAAGGTACCCTCTGTTCCTGAGACACACCATTCTTTTCAAGTCTCATAGACGTTAATGGTTAAGGAAGGGATCAGGTATGTGTCAAGGGTAGGGAAGACCACATAGCCCAGGGAAGATGAAGAAGGAAGGCTAGTAAATCATGGGTTGGACACTCAGGGAATTTGCCCGGGGCACTGAGAAGAAAACACTAATATGAAGAAAAGCTTCCCGAGCTTACCATAGCCCACAGCAGTGATGAATAAGAGCGTATTATCTTCCTGTTATGTTGTGTGCCCAGGCCTGGCTGAGACTTTTTCTGTTGTTCCTGGTGATTGCTTATTACAAATGTGTCTGGCCAGCTCACCCTTACCTAGATATAGTAGTACCATGCTAATTTTAAGCAGTGGGACTCTGGTGAAATTTTTTTTTCCTCTGTGGTCACAAACTCGTAAATTGAGCAGTGTTTACCTACCATGTATTAGTCAAGAAGTCAGGGCCTATGCTGGGTGGGTGGTGTACAGTAATACGCATTCTTTGTGGCTTAGAATTCTGAGAAGTTCAGAAACCTATAGCTTATGGCCTTTGACCACAGGTGACTATGGTATATCTGCTAAGGCTCATTTTTAACAGGTGTGACTCACTCAATGCGATGTTATTCAACCCATTTTCTCTGTGGCTTACCCAGCTGGTTACTCTTTACATATACATGTATTATTTACTTTAATATGTGAGCACTGTGGCATTCTCAATAATACTTCCCTTAATGTTCTTTTGGTAAAGATGTTGTAGTAATCAGAGGGTCATTTTTTGGCTGTTCAACTGTAGGAAAAAAGTCATAAATGCTTGTTTTGGAAAACATAATGAAAGCTCCTCCATGTGAGGGCCAAGAATGCTCATCCAGAAGTTTACATAAAAAGCTGCACTCCAGGGGAAGCTGAATTCAACCTTGGAGATAGGTGCTTTCTTTTGTCCTGCATACATTCACGTTCTTGCTTCGATTTCCTACTAGTTAGGTGAAGGACACTAAGAAGGTTTTTGAGGTTGAGATGTACCTGCCTCAGGGCAGGATAGCACCTGCCATTCTAGTGTCCTAAAGATTTTGTTGCTATTGTGCTGCCTTTTACCTTGAGGCTTTCTGATTCCTTTGTTTTTGTTCTTGGCAGTCTTGGGTCCTGTGAAACTTGTCTTCATTTTGTTGTTGTTGTTGTTTATGCCTACTCCAAAAACTCCCCCGTAATCTGTAGCTTAGTTTCATACCTGTCTGGATATTGGAGAATTAGCTTACTCTTAAGTTATTTAAAAACAAATGCCAGTTAAATTTCCCTCAGTTACCACATAAATAAAAGAGGAAAGCTTGAACAAGTGGATGACTGAAAGTGAAAAAGCTATTCAATTTAAATAGATGTCAGATATGACCTTGTCTGCCTGAATCACAAATTATTCAGCTAAGATTGCAGTTTTTTCTGACCTCTGCAACAGAGGAGTTTTGTCTTTTTCCCCCTTCTAACCCTCCCTTCTTTCCATCATAGTGTTAAGTTTGTGTGTGGGTTGGGTGTTGGGTGCCCTCATCCCATTTAAGTGAGATGTATGACTTTTATGCTTCCCAAACCATGCTGGCCATTTTGCTGTCTGAGAGACAGGTTGGCATGTGTGGTCAGACAGGCAAACAGCTTATAGCCTGATGAATAATAACCCCCTGGGGAAATGTAGCATGGGATACACAAATGTAATGTTTTTATAAAGGCTTATTAATCTTTTTGTAATCTTTAACTGTGTTCCCACTGGTCTGGATCGACCCCCGTCTTAGTTGTAGGTCATGGTAAATGAAGGTTTTTGTGAGCTGACAGGGTAGACAACATACTGCCAAAATAATTTACTATGAACTGGTATTCATGCCTAATACTTCTCACTGTCCTCTTTTCTACCCTGGTATATATCCTTCTAGAGGAAAAAAAAAGGCATGTATAAGTACACATTTTATCTCCTAAACACTCAAAAAATGTGCCATATGGAAGAGCTTATATCATTGTTGTAAGGCAAATAACCTATAATTTTGTTGTTGTGTTAACTGCCTCTTTTAAGAGTTGAGTTTCTATTCATTCTCCATATCTTTTCTCTTTCCTTAAAATACTCTTGTATAGGCCTGGTGCAGTAGCTCATGCCTGTCATCCTAGCACTCTGATAGGCTGAGGTGGGAGGATCGCTTGAGATCAGGCATTCAAGACCAGCTTGAGCCAAAGCAAGACCCATCTATACGGGGAAAAAAAATTATCTGAGCATGGTGGGCCTGTAGTCCCATCTTATTGGGAGGTTGAGGCAGGAGAACTACTTGAGCCTAAGGGTTTGAGATTGCAGTGAACTATGATGAGGCCACTGCAGTGTACCTGAGGCAAGAGAGTGAGGCTGTTTCCTCCTCCTCTTCTCCCCCAAAAGTGCTTTTGTGTAGAAATTTAACAAGTGCAAGAAAGACCTGCTTGGCTGACGACATATTGTGAAAAGTAAGTAATCCAAGCACTGTAGTGGGAGGTTGCTGGCCTGCCTTGGCAGGTGAGAAACTAGCCTCCGCAGTAGCTAAAACTAGCAAGGCTTTTTGTTTGTTGTTATAGATGGCTTTTTAGGTTAGTGTCAGATGAATGTTGTGTCTTCCGTAAGATGGACAGAGCATCTGCACGCAACACCAGCTGAGCAAAAGCCCTGTTTATCTAGTCACGGCACACTGGGACCTATGTTAAACTTCCACAGCACACCTAAATTATGTTAATTTAAAAAAGAATATACTCACTGTGCTTTAAAATAATTTAATGATCTTTAACAATTTTTCACAGCATGCCAGTTGAAAATCACCAATCTAGGCCTTTGATAAAACTCGGTCCGTTTACATATTTTACACTTATTTTCAGGGAAAGCACTACGGAAGAAAAGTACTTACTGCCAAACTGGTATCTCAGATCCTGAAGAAGTTACCAGTTCTCTATTTCTAGTTTCTCAAGGTATAGGAAGTGAACTATTAACAAGTATCAGCCAATGCTGTCATTTCTGTAATAGAAATGGTTTTCGTTCAGGCCAGGATATTCCTGTGCATGGAGAACCAACTAAGAATTTGACCAGCTTGGTAGTTGACTTGATGTGCTTTGGAGGATGATTTTGCGGTGACTGCTTCTCTTCTTACACCCATGTTTTCATCATTAGTTGGTTTTGTTTTTTCCTGATCCTGTCTCAACTACCTCCCTTGCTCTCACAGAAGAACTTAGAATGTGTATGTCAGTGTTCTTTATCTTAGATTTCTCAGCTGCTCTTTATCTTAGGTTTATTATTGTTTGTGCTTTAGCCTGCTCTGTAATAAATACGATCTCCTGCAGATACAGAGTGTAAAACAGGCAATAAAATAGGGCTGGTGCTTGTCTTACTGTTTTGGTAGATCAGACAAATCAATTATGGTTCTGAGATTAGAGCGAGCTCCCCACTCCTCAGGTTGCAGCCTTCCCTGCGAGTGCTGATTTCTTCCTTTACCTCCCACTCCTCTTTCTTCTCCATTTGTACATAGGGAGTGAGAGTGTCTATTTGAGTTTTCCCTTCTGTCCTCTGTGTATGAAAGGTTAGGATGTTTGTTTCTTTGTTTGTTTATTTGTTGGCAGCACAAAAAGAAGATAGTGCCTAGACTAGTATCCACTTCAGTCTTATTCAGAAAGTCTCAGAATGGGGATTTTTTTGTTTTTAATTTAAGAGTATTCTGCCTTTTCATATATATAGTTCTGACAACTCACCTGTTAATTTCATTATTATACTATTTACTCTCCTTATCTGTGGATCTTTCTTTCTCTTAACTGCTACTATATGCTCCTTTAGAAATTGATGATGTTGCAACTTGGTTTCTTGCTCAGGTTACACACTAACTTTTTAATAACCTTCTCTTTCCACGACTGATTTCATTGGAAATGCACAGTATTACTGAAAAAAATATGCCTAAGCTATGGCCTGGGGTGATCTAACAACTACATCTGGGTGATGCAAAGGGAGGAGGTTATACTTTTGGGGCCCTGTTACTCCTGAGATGAAGTGAGTCATGAAATGAAGACTTAAAGAGTTGACCAGTGCAAATAAAAAGGATGGAAGTGTTCCTTTAAAATAGTTAGCTAGTGGCTTGGCGCCTGTGGCTCAACGGGCTAAGGCGCCAGCCACGTACACCTGAGCTGGCGGGTTCGAATCCAGCCTGGGCCCGCCAAACAACAATGACGACTGCAACCAAAAAATAGCCGGGCGTTGTGGCGGGCGCCTGTGGTCCCAGCTACTTGGGAGGTGGAGGCAAGAGATTCTCTTGAGCCCAGGAGTTGGAGGTTGGTGTGAGCTGTGATGTCACAGCACTCTATCCAGGGTGACAGCTTGAGGCTCTGTCTCAAAAAAAAAAAAAAAAAAATAGTTAGCTAGTGAGAGTAGATAGATAGACAAGAGGTATCTGAAGATAGACATATAGTGTAGGAATTTCCTAGATTCTCTTCCTGATTTCTGATTATAACACTGCTCTTTCCTTGAAATTCCTAAAGCAGTCCTATTGAAGGAGTTACCTTTCCTTAGCTACTTAGGGACTTGGGCTTTGATGGAAGAATATGAAAAGAATCAGTACTCTTTCTGGCTAAAGAGAATTAAAAACAGAAAAGAGTAGTTTTCCCAATAGATGCTAAGAAGGTAAAAGCAACAGAGTCACCCAGGGGCTTTGCAAGTTAGGTCTGTGTTAAATCGCAGTTTACCTTATGTCTTCTGGCCCCCTTAGTTTAGTTTCCTTTTTATTCTATAGATCTAAAGTTCCTTTCAGCTGCCTCCCTGTTCTTTTTAATCTCTGACTGTTGTGTGCTATTTTTGTTTTTGTTTTAAAACAGGGTCTTGCACTTTTGCCTGAGTCAAAATGCAGTAGCATCATCACAGCTCACTGTACTGTTAAACTCTTGGGTTCAGGCAATCCTCCTGCCTCAACCTCCCAGGTAGCTGGGACAACCGGTGTGTGCCACGACACCCAGCTATTGTTTTTTATAATTTTTCTCATAGAGACAGGATCACTCTGTGTTGCCCAGGCTGGTCTCTAACTTCAGGCCTCAAGTGATGCTCCCTCCTCAGCCTCCCAAAGGGCTAGAATTACAGGCATGAGTCACCGTCTTGTTTTTATAGCCTTTCCCTTTCTTAACTGTCTTTGGCCCTGCATGAGGTTCTCATTTTCATCTAGTGCCAACTGCAGTTATTGTACAGATGGCACAAGGTCAAGGCTGTGGTTCTGCCTGGTGGGTGTCCATGACCTGTAGGGGTGGCCTAGCACTGGAGCTTCATTCGCACACTAGCTGCTGGCTAGAAGAGTTCCCACAGGAACATCCCATACATTTGGAAGCATTTATGATTACCCTGGGAATTTTTTAAGATCATATCTTGGCCTTTATCACAGTGGTAGTTAACTTAAGTACCTCTTTTTACAGATTTTAACCCACATTTTGACTGAGTTGTGTTCCTTTTGTAGGGCACCAAATTTATTAGTACATGGTATCTCACATTTCTTTAGTTGGGAATGTAAGAAAAAATTGTTCAGGACTTTGGAAAGATCAAGAAGGTTACTGAGTGTCCATCATCCTTCCAATGAAGTGCTGGGTACCACCTAGTAAACCTCTGAAGTTATGTGATTCTTTGGGGATTCTGTTGCTAGGCAGTTTGTTTTTGTTACAAGGCAGGAAGGGAGGCAAAACCAGCCCTGTCTTCTCTAAGTCATCTGATGAAACATTTCCTCAGAGGCTTTGAGTTGCAGAGCTGGGACACTCCAAAAAAGGGCTAGACTCTGTACCCTGCCTTCATTGTCTGGATGCCCTACCTCAAAGTTATCAGCTGTGATGCCTGAATATTCCAAACCAAGACTGTTTTGAATAAAATAGTAGATCATGTAGGGTACAGGCTTAGAACCAGACATTCTGCAGATGAGAGATACATTCACTTTAGAATTTTATTTCCTCCCCTTCTCTTCTCTCCCCTTCTCTCCTCTCCTTTCTTCTCCCCTCCTCTGCTCTCCTTTTTGAACTTTCACAACCAAATGACTCTTCATGTATTCATGTTTCTAGATAATAGAGAAGGCGCTAAAACAAAGATTTTCAAAGCAGATAATTCTATGATTGTTTATTGCTCACTGTTAATAACAGTTTGGTATTTCTCTTGCTTTTGCAACTTTTACCCATGTTTAAAGATAATTTTCAATAAGGTAAAATCGTGACCCTTATACAAACAGAAAATGAAGATGTGTCAAAGTTTTTATTTTAACCCAGTAAGTAATACAGGAGCCAGAAAGTTTCAAAGAAAACTGAAAAACAGACATTGATAGGTTACTAGGAATGCTGAAGCGGATTTGCTAGAAGTGCAAGATGTACTCAGAATACAGAGTAAAAACATCAAGTTTGATATCACCCTAAAATAACCAGTAACCTTGATATGTCATTGCCATGAATTCTGTTATCAGGAAACTTTCTGCTATAAATTTTTCTAGTTCCCTGGTCAGGTATGGTGGCTCATACCTATAATTCTAGTACTCTGGGAGACCAAGGAGGAAGGATCCCGTGAGCTCGAGAGTTCAAGACTAGTCTAAGCAGCGCAAGACCCCATCTCTACTAAAACTAGAAAAAGTAGCTGGGCAATGTAGCATTCACCTGTAGTTTCAGCTACTCAGGAGGCTGAGTCAGGAGAGGATCGCTTGAGCCCAGGAGTTCGAGGTTGCTATGAGTTAGGCTGACGCCAGGGCACTCTATCCTGGGTGACAGAATGAGACTCTGTCTCAAAAAAATAAAATAATTTTTTTTCTAGTTTCCCTCTGATTCTTTGTTTAAGTATGACTTCACAGATGGGAGTGTATACAAATGAGCTCCTCAGCAACAGGGTCCTAGCTTTTATTTATGCACACTGAGGTATAATGATTTTTGCCTTTCTTCCTTTGTTCAAAGACAGGAGAAAGGAAATTGAGGGAGTTGGGGAACTTTTTCTCCAAAAAAAGTGGCCTCTTTTTACCAAAGAGATTTCCCCTGTAGCAAAGTTTCTGCTATAGCTGGTTCATGCCCTTCTGTTCTCTTTCCTCTGCGATTCTATTTCATGGGTCCAAATTGGTTAAATGAGCCCATTACAGGCTTGGCTGGAATGAATGTAAGTGTATTTTGAAGGCATTTGACAAAATTCCTGGATTCCCAAGGTGAGGTGTATGATTGTGTAGTCTCATCCATCCCATGGCTGCTGAGTGATGTGATAAAACTTGAAATATTTCTGCATAGCCCCAGATTCACTCTCAACTTCACCATCATAGTACTACTTAGCCTTAGATTGAACTCATTTTTTCCTGTGGCTATTGCTTATGTAAACATCTCACAGTAAGTCATTTTACTAACATAGACATTCTGCTTACTTGTATTTTAAGTCTTTATTTAGCATAATTCCAACATATTCCCTATAGAAGATGTCTATAGAATTTTGGACACTCTTTTGAGTATTGACATTCGGAATTTCGAATTAGAGCTCAGGTTATGTTGGAATGCCTTAATAGTTTTCTATCTCAGTTCTTCAGAAAATGGTATTCTCAGAAAGAAATTATGGAATTCCTATTACAATATTATATTTGGAAGGTGCCTAAGAGTATAAGCTGTTACCAGAGTTTCTAATTTGGAGAAGACCAATGTTCTATGTTCTACTGATTGTGCATACCTGCAACAAGCAAGGATATTTCACCCATGGTAGAGCCTGTTTATCTTCTTTTATATCGTATTCATCTATTCCACTATTTAAGGTTCTCAGTCGGCTGACTCCCTTGTTAATTAGCACTTGTTAAATGGCAGCTCTTCTTTTAGGACTCCTGTGTCTTCTCTTCTCCTTACCCTGCCTTCCTTCTCTTCAGCATATGTCTCTTTTTCCCAGAAATTTCCCGTTTTTATCTCCCCTGCTTTCTGATCATATCTTTCCTTGGCATTTACATAATCATAGTACTTGCACTTGTTGGTAAATTGATTGATAACTTCTTCTCAAGTTGTTTAATTACGTGTACAGTGGGTTTCTTTGCTCACCCCTAAAAAAGAGTATATTTTTTAGTATATCTTCACGGTGCCTAGTTGAGATTTGATTTACAAAGTGACAGACTCAAGCAAGACAACCTTATTTGAAAAAAACCTGCTGGTGTGTAGCTGCATGTTTAACCACTGGTTAGTAAGTAGAAGAGGGCAGGCTAGTAAAAGGATACAGCAGAAAATGGGTTTGTCTTTGAGAATATAGTGACAGTATGTAAGTCATGATTATCATAGGCTCTAAGATTACTGGAGTTTTGCATCATGGCTCCTTGGAGATGTTATTTAATATCACCTTGAAGAGGTTATTTAATGTCTGTGTGCCTGAGTTTTTCCATGTGGGGAATGGGTATGATAATGGTACATAGCTCATTAGGTTGTGGGGTGATTGAATGAATTAATACATTCAAAGTGTTTAGAACAGTAAGAGCTCAGCAGAGAGCAGTGATTTACATGGTAGTGTTTATTGTTACTAAATTGCTTAACATTCTGCCTAGCATAAGAAGGTCCTCTCTAAATGATATGTAGTAGCTGTCATTATCATTATCAGTAGTATTTACATCGCAAACCCTTCATCCATTTCAAGTCCCAAATCATACTATTCCCTCTCCTCTTTTTTCTGTTTTGACATTTAACATATGCCATCTCTGGCTTGTTTTTTAAATGGGTATTTCATGTTGAATTAGTGAATGAATGATCAAACAATAAGTGTTTGTCTACAGCCTTTTATATGCCAGGCACAATGCTAGATGTTAAGGATATAATATTAAACAAGACAGATACAGTCTTTAGGGTATATACAATTTGCTATATCATTATAATCGTGGTGTAAGTATTAGGTCCTGTGCATGTGTGATGGCCACAGCTCATTCTAGGTAGTCTGAGAAAGTCTTCTAACTGATTTCAAAATGGGACCCAAAGAAGGAGTTATGAGAAGATCTTGCTCATAGTCGAAGGATAAAAGTAGATACAGGAAGATCCTGAGGTAGGACAATGCTCTGATTCAAAAGGTAAGGCCAATCAATCTTTTTTCTCTTTTCTTTTGGCCAGTCTTGCTGCAATGTGAAGATAGTCACAGGAGACACAACAGTGAATGATTACATCGTTTGGACTTTGTAGTACTTCACAAGGTTTTTGAAATTTTCTCTGAAGAACAATGAGAAACCAATTATCCGTATTTTTTTCCCATTCTGCCTCTTATGTGTAGATAGGTTTGATAAGTATAGCTACAGGATCGTGGGGTTTGAAGCTGCAGTGTACACAGTGATGGCTAAATTGAGGCTGGACCTAGGGTTGTAGCAATGGAAGTGGAAAGATGAATTTGAGCTCTAATTCGCTGGAAAAACTGGTACAGTTAGGTGATTAACTAGTTCGGGGGTCAAGAAGGGGAAGTAAAATCAAGTGTCATACATGAGCTATTCTATTCTAATACCTGGCACATATAAACTGACTGATGATGCTACCCCTTTTTGCAATGTGGTAAACACTGGGCCTAGCATGGTGGCT
This sequence comes from Perodicticus potto, assembly GCA_963574655.1. NCBI lineage: Eukaryota > Metazoa > Chordata > Mammalia > Primates > Lorisidae > Perodicticus > Perodicticus potto. Next base: position 10,570 of record CAUYRH010066618.1, on the reverse strand, counting down.
CACCCCTATAGTCCCAAGCACTTTGGGAGGCCAAGGAGGGAGAATTATTTGAGGCCAGGAGTTTGAGACTAGCCTGGACAACATAGCAAGACCCTGTCTCCACCAAAATAACAAACTCAGCTGTAAAAAAATGAATGACCCAATATGGTAAGCACTGCCAGAGTAGATTTGGGAAGAAAATTAAGGATTTCTGAACATTTTAAAATTGAGGCACCCATGAGCTGTTCTAATAAACCTTTTGAAATGTCAGTAAGCCTAGAATATTGGCATGAGATTAATGCATGAATTTAGGACTATTTGACACATAGATATAAGTATACAGAATTGCCCAGAGAATAAGAGAGAAGAGTCTATAGGCCAAGGCATGGGGAGCCAGTGGCCAAGCAAACTATAAAAATTACTTCCCAGGGTGTTGGAGGAAAATCAGGCAAATGCGATGTACAAATTAATAGCAGAGAGAGCTTTGCAACACAAAAGCTGACTTTGCTGCTTCAAGGTCAAGTAAGATGAAGACTAAGACCTGTTCAATGGACAGTTTAGCTACACAGGTTATAGTGACCTTAGAGCATTTTTTGTGGAATGAAGGAATCATTGGTGGTGGGATTGTGTGAAAGCTTGATACCTTCCTGGCTGGGTTATCAGCAGAAACTGTCTTACTTGTCTAGACCTATGGTTTTAGGAGTTTCCTAACAATAGGAAATGCATAAATGTCCATAATGATGGTGCCTGTGTAGTGCTGAATGAGTGAAAAGTCTTGAGAGCATCCATAATTACATGTGCACTGATTGAAAAAGAAGTAACAATGTTGTGAGGTCCTTGAGTAAACAAGCTAACTTCTCTTATCAAAGCCCACTCTGTCTCAGTTCTCCACTGTCATTCATAAACTCTGTGGTATGTGGTTTTCCACTGATAGACCAGATCACTAGAGTCACCATTCTAGAATCCCAGTACAATATCTGCATGTGGGCTCGGCGCCTGTGGCTCAATGGGCTAAGGCACCAGCCATGTACACCTGAGCTGGCGGGTTCAAATCCAGCCTGGCCCGCCAAACAACAATGACGGCTGCAAACAAAAAATGGCCGGGCGTTGTGGCGGGCGCCTGTGGTCCCAGCTACTTGGGAGGCGGAGGCAGGAGACTCGCTTAAGCCCAGGAATTGGAGGTTGTTGTTAGCTGTGATGCCACGGCACTCTATCCAGGGTGACAGCTTGAGGCTCTGTCTCAAAAAAAAAAAAAAAAAAACAATATCTGCATGTGGTTATATCATATCAAAATTGTAAAGCTACTGGGCAAGGGTAGGGCTAATTCTATATTTTCCTTAAGAAGAATTAAAATTCTCTAATGTACTACATCTTTAACTACTTTAAAGATATTTTTCTGTAAGAGTAGTTTTGTTGTTTGTTGTTTAAGTCTGTTATCACATACTTTTTAAATATGCATGCAATTCTGGGTATACTTTATCAAATTTGTTGCTGAGTTTGACTCTAGGGCTTTTTACATTTCACGTCATACTGACTTGTGGTTTTTGTTTGTTTATTTTCTGCCTGTTGCCCACACTGTTTGGCTCTGAATGATAATCTGCATTAAACTTTTATTCCTTAGCAAAGAGCTACTTAGTTGATGTCATCAGGCCCACAAAACACCATGCTTAAATCTGTTTTTGATGGAATCATGGAGCGAATTGCACACGCAGTTCCAGATCGAGATGTTTTCCATGTCAATTTATAAACATTATTAGCAATCAGTAATATTTATTTGTCTCAAAATACATAGCACAATTATAAAGAACAGATTCACTGTGGAGAATGGTGAGTGCTAGCATTAATAAGCTGAAGGGACCTTCCATAATTTGTGTAAGTTTATCTGGGCAAAGATGAATCAGGCTTGCCTTTTAATATGGACTGTCGAAATGGCCCCTGAAAGTATAGTCATATTAAATGTTATTTTATTTTTTTATTTATTTTGGGTTTTTTTGAGATATGTTGCCCACACTGGTCTTAAGTGATCTTCCAAAGTAGCTGGGGTTACAGGCCTAGCCCACCATACCCAGCCTTATTTTTTCCTTTGAAAAACAAAAACTGGTATATGTTTTTTTCTTTACAAAAATTTTCTGTTAATGTTTGTTTTTAAATACATCAAATTTGAGCGAGTAGAAACAAATCACATGCTGCTATCACCAGAAATTTTTCTATGCTAATACTTTTATTTATCAGAATATGTGTGTTGGGGGAGATTGTTTTGTGAGTCATTGGTTGGTTTTATAGTCAGGTTATAAGTGTAAATGAACTGTCTTTTTTTTTTTTAAGAGTTTTAAGCTTTTTTCTGGAAATGAACCTTCTATGTGTTATTAACTATAAAATCAGTGCCTAGAACAGTGTCTGACACAAAGTAGAGTTTAGCAGATATTCTTAGATGAATAAATGCTACAAATTACCTTACTATGGATGGTTTAAACTGCTTCCTGTTATTGGATATCAAGCTTATTTGTATTGTTTTTTCCTATCATAAACATTTGTTCATTTGTTCCTTTAGCTAAATCATAGTCTGTGATTATTTTCTCACAACATATCCATAAAGTAAAAATCTAGGCCAAAGAATAGTATAGATCTCTTAACAAGATTCTGTGAATCTATATTGAGTAAAATGATTGACTTTTTAATTTGATACTTGTTGTTCTTCAGAACACTGACCACCTTTCAGTCTAATTAATAATAAATGTGTACCATAATTGTTGCCTTTTTTCTTCAAACTTTCTCTTCCAAATTGTACTAATATCTAATTTTATTAACTCTTTAAAATATAGAGCTTTAAAAAGACTAATTAGATGTAATAAAAAAGCTTTTACTTACTTAAGGTTTGTTGAAGCTACACTGATTGTCTGCATCCAAAAATGAATGTTCAAGTACTTCTAGGGCATGTCCAAACTATTTAGCCACTTAAAACTTACTAACTTTTATTTTGATCTTAAAACAGTTTCGTATTATATGTTATTTGCTGACGTTTTTCCTTGTCCTTGTCTGAAGTTGTGTTCTTGTCTTGGATAAGACACAGTTTAGCATGACATCAATTTCCTTGCCCCTGAGTATTTGATTTGCCCATGAAATGAAACTTGTGCTTCATCAGATGTCTTTTAAATTCTTTACTCTACACATTTTATTTTAATTATCTCTCAAGCTCTTTTCTGATTCTATAATAAATTCTTGCCTCTTACCTATAGAAACTTTCAAGTGATAAAAATTGATCTAAAACTTATAAAGAAAAAATAGTATTTCAAATCTGTAAAGTTATTTTTTAACCCTAGCCTGGTAATTGATATTCAAAGTTACAGATGCTGGTTGATATGCTATATTCAGTAATCACAATGCCACACACCACGTATAAGTTATGATTTTTAGACTAGTTTCGTGTCTCAATTCTGAAAATGTCTAAGACGTTTATTGTGGTATTCCTATAACAATTCATTATCTTTTGACTTTGGGGTAAGTGACAGTAGAGTTGTTAAAAATCCAAATATATTCCCATTGGTTGTGTTTATCCTTACCAGTTCAAAGTAGAAGTGGTACCTTTGACTATTTTCTTATCGATTTGTGGCTTATTTGATGTATATGGTTTCTTTGCAATTTGAATAAAGTACCTTATTTTAGAGAATATTTTACCTGAAAATAATTGGAAAGTATACCTCCCCCGGTGTGTTAAGCTCTCTTGTAAATAATTTTCTTCTTACAGGTTGATATTTCTGAATCACTATGTCATAGACACATATTTTTTAGTAGATACAATTAGGTTTCACACTCAAATAAGTTTTCTTCACATCATTATTAAAACATTCAGTCATATCAAAACTGTAGTGTATTACTCTGCTGATGAATAGTGAAAGGAGTTTATCTGTTGATTCAAAGTACTCATGGGTTATAGTCTTTCTCCAAAATAAAATTATAACAGCAATGTATTTACTTATTTGACCTCAGAGAGATGAGACAGTTTTGCCATGAAATAACAACAAAGGGGAGTAAACCAAAAAAGCAGAAGACACACGTCCAGAAAACACAAACAGAGGAAGGCAGCAAAGGGAATTTCCAGGGTCCTGCTGAATGGAAAGCCTACCAAGCCATAGAGGAAGACTGCTCAGCTCTGTTGGAATATGGGAAAGTGGGCAATTTGGGGTAAAGTAGGGAGCAGGAAGAGGTAGAAATTACTTAATGGAAACTTCTTGGCCATGAATTATGAGGCTTAATTTTCAGATAATCAATCTGTGGATTGGCAGCCCTGAGGAGGGACGTCACTTTGCACCTTTGGGACTGTCTTGACATGCATATCTGATCCAAGTTAGAGAAAGAGGATTGATGATAGGAAGGAAGCAAGTTTATGTAGTTGTTACTTTAACTATAAACAGTATATAGGTGGGTCACTACGAAAGTTTTAGACAGACTATCCGTTATTTCACTTCCAAGAAACATAGTTGACAGCGTCCTTTCTGATTCATTTGTGCAAGTTCACTTGCTCAGCTTATGGGTGTTGATGGGAGGGCTTCACTTGTTTCCATCCACATGGATTTTATATTTCTTAATTTTTGTGTATTTCAAAACTTTTATACCCACATACTTACTTCTACTCTTTTTTGCATGAGGCACAGATATACCATCATCTGCACTTTCTGTGTCTAACTTGTCTTACAAAAAACAGTACAATAGAATAAGCCAAGGGCATTGTATATCCCGTTGATGACAAAAATGCAGATTTTACCATTAAAAGACAATGACTTGATTTCTAAAGGTTAAATTGAATGGTTCTCACAGAATAATTTTAGCTAGTTAAATATGGGAAACTGAAAATCATTCAATAATAGATTAATCTCACATTTATTTGAGAATTGGACTTTTTTTATTCAATTTAATCCATATCCCATGATTGTGTTTCAAGGTAGAAAATAAATGTCAGTAGGCATATGTACTTAGTAAAACTTTTTTATTTGAACAAAACATGTCCTCTGTATGGCTATTCGAAGATGACCTCATGATCTGATGCTTTTCTTTTAGCCACTGTCTGAGAATTGAGACATTCTTGTGCTCCTTTGGAGAACCTAAGAGTTTTTTTTTTTGGTTTTTTTTTTTTCCTATGCTCTTTCAAACCCTTGCTTTCTCATCTAAACTACTTTCTGCTTTAATGTTTAAAAGTACTTGAACACAGTGAATAGCTAATTATATCAAAGTAGTTGATCTAAAACATTATTACTGAGTGGTTAATTTTGAACATGTTATTCTCTCTGAGCTACTTACAAACTAGTTTATTGGTGAATTAAAGTTTTCTTGAGTTAAAAAAATAAAATATTTTTTACATTGTATATTTTTTTTTTTTTTTTTTTTTTTGGTTGCAGCCGTCGTTGTTTGGCGGCCTGGGCTGGATTCGAACCCGCCAGCTCAGATGTACGTGGCTGGCGCCTTAGCCCGTTGAGCCACAGGCGCGGAGCTTACATTGTATATTTTTTAAAATCAAGGTATACTTTTTATGCAATATACATCATTTTTTAGCATATAACTTTCTGAGTTTTGACAAGCATGAATTTTAAGAAACACATATACATGTAACCATCACCACAATCAAGATAATAGGACTGGGCAGGGCACAGTGGCTCATATCTGTAATCCCAGAACATTGGGAGGCTGAGGGGGGAAGATTTCTTGAGCTCAGGAGTTTGAGACCAACCTGGGCAAAATAGCAAGCCCCTGGCTTTTAAAATTTTTTTTTTTATTAGCTAGGTCTGGTGGCCTGTGCCAATTGTCATAGCTACTCAGGAGACTGAGGTAGAAGAATTGCTTAAGTCCAGGAGTTTGAGGTTACAGTTAGCTGTAATTGCACCACTGCACTCCATACTGGGCCACAGAGCAAGAACCTGTCTCTTTTAAAAAAAAAAAAATAAGAAGAAGAAGGGTACAGGTAAAACTTTACTAAACGTAGAATATAAGTGTCTGTACACAATAACTAAGAAAATGGCATGAAAGCTATGTCAACCAGTTCGATGAAAATATTTTAAACTGTATATAAAACCAGCACATTGTACCCCATGATTGCATTTATGTTCACAACCATGATTTAATAAAAATAATCATCATAATAATAATAGGACCATTTTGTCATCGTAGGAAATGTCTCTTCCTTTTGGAGTCAACCCCTAGTCCCTAACAACCACTGATCTGTTGTTATGTCCCCATCGTTTAACCTTTGTAACAATGTCATGTAAATGGAATCAAGTGTTTAAGATTCATCCATGTTGTTGCCTGTATCATTTTTAGTGCAAATTAATATTCCATTATGCATTGTACTATAGTTTATTTATTCCCAGTTGAAGGATATTTAAGTTATTTCCAGTTTTGAGTGATTACAAATGAAGCCCAGGCCATTTTCTAGGGGGTCTCTAATTTATTTCTGTAACATGATTTGGCTTTCTGTTCGTTGGACTTCCCTGATTGTCAGCCAGAATGCTGCTTCATACACACACAAAAACACACACACACACACACAGATATATATATATCTTTATATATATATATATATATATAAAATATAGATAAATATTATATATTTATATAATATTTATAAAATATATATATATATATATTTTTTTTTTTTTTTGCAGTTTTTGGCCAGGGCTGGGTTTGAACCCACCACCTCCAGCATACGGGGCTGGTGCCCTACTCCTTTGAGCCACAGGCACCGCCCCATATATTTTCATTCTAAACACAAGGATGTATCTTCTTTTTTTAGCACTTGCCAAGTTCTGGTTTCTTTTCTCAGTATTGCATGTTTCAGAAAGGAAATAGGTGGTAGGCAGGATCACCTAAATAAAAACGACTAATATGCTCTTGATCCATGCTCCCAGGAGCAGAGCCCAGGGCCTGCACTGGGTTTCTCCTCTGAGCATGGTGGAGCCCTGAGCAAGTAACTATGCCAGCTAACAAAACAATGTGAGGAATTATAAACCACAGACAGCACTAAATGAAAGATTATTGATGATGTAGCATTAGCACCTTTTTCCCTGTTGTAATTTTTGGGGTGTTTTTTTAGTTTTTTGGATCAGTGGTTTTTTTTCTAGATTCTCTCCTATTTTCCCCTCATTTCTATTAACTTAAAAGTTTATGCCCTCCCCCAGGCCCATAGCTCTCACCAAGAAACTTTGAAAACCAGCCAGCCAGGGAAGCTTGGTTTCTCACTTTTAAGTGCTTTTTGGTAACACTGGAGGTAGAGCTTTCCCAGGTGTCCTCCCTACCCTATCCACCAAGGGTCCCATTTATTTCAAGAGATTATCATGCTATATAGCTGACTCTTCGCAAAGAATCCTAAACTTATTTTGTGAATTAAAATGTCATTTGGGGCCAGAGAGCCCAAGATATGAAAAGGAGAATGTGGAGAAATTGATGTTTTTGCCTTGTTGGCAAAGGATATAGTTATGATTTGTCACCCACATCACTGAAAAGTAATTCTCCTGATCTGTGCATCCCTGAAAAGATAGGTAACTATGGAAATGAATGATCACAGTGCACCTTAAAATGTGAGAGGATATTTGCTGCAGTATCCTTAGCAAATAGTTCCGATCTCCATGGTCCTTTATCTATATCTGTTCTCTTGTTCACAAGGATTTTGCTTCTTCAAGATTAAGATTCATTGGACCCAAATAGCACTGTGCTCTGGAGTCATTTATCCTCCAGTTGGCCCTGGTGGGACCTAGCAGTACAGTCAGCTTTCACAGGGAAGAAACCTCTGAAGTGGGCAAGAAAGTAAAGGCTTGTACCTCCAGGTCATGGTAGGTGGGCTTCTCTACAGTTGGCTTTCTCATGTGCTGGTAGAGTGCCCCCATAGTAACATAATGAGTTCTTTTTTTTTTAGAGACCGTCTCACTTTTTTGCCCTGGTAGAGTACCGTGATGTCACACAGCTCACAGCAACCTCCAGCTCTTGGGCTTAGGCAATTCTCTTGCTTCAGCCTCTCAAGTAGCTGGGACTACAGGCGCCCGCCACAACACCCGGCTATTATTTTGTTGCAGTTTGGGTGGAGTTGGATTTGAACCCGCCACTCTCAGTATATGGGGCCAGCACCCTACTCACTGAGCCACAGGCGCCGCCCAATGAGTTCTGTATATATTTTTTTAGTTCTTTTTTCCTATGATGTTAATCAAAGAATGATTGTGATGATGAGACTAATTAGTGTGCTTCATTATTAACAGTTCCCATTTGAGACTTGCCCATGATAATCCTAAGTGGTTAATTGTTAACTAATAGGTTTACTCTATTCCCATTTCCCCATGCAGATTTGTGTGCAGTAATGTTTGCCTCTCTCCAGTCCTTTCTAGTTTCATGCCTTACTATATGGAAATTTTCACTGGAAAAATCACAGAATTCACTTTGCAATTATCTGGTGCACATCGACAGCCTAAAATTCTGGTCTAGAATTCACAGTGTTTTGATTTCTGTAAGTTCTGCTCTTCTGAGATACAGGTGACCTGTCTAAGCTGTGTTCTCTCAGAGCACCTCACCTTGTGCCTGCTCTGTTGGGTTTCTGCTTCCCTTGCTCCTCTGCTGACTTGCTCAACTTTCCCACTCTCCCATACTTGGGAATTCATTGTATAAATTGTTTTAAACATGTGTTTATATACACAGCAAGGTACTTTGTGGAAATAAATTGCAACCTTACTGCTGAGGGGGATTTCTTACAGTCATAGACCAATGTACTCATACTTAGAAGATACATAATTATACAGTTCCACTCTGCCCCTACTTCTGGCAGGCAGTGAGACCTCCCCTCCTAAAAAAAATATAAATAAGAGAAAACTTGATTATGAATTTTCTTGGCAGGCAGAGTGGGAATGTATAATTATGTATCTTGCTTCTATCTAAGGATGGTCCTGCCTTTCTGGGGGATCACTTAAAACCCTCTTCCTCTAAGTTTGAGATATAAACATCTTTTGAAATGAAGTCACTCCAGGCACATTTGTTACATCATTACTTTCTCAATTTCAAGGTGCATTGAAGAGCCAGAAACATTCTTTAAAGATATGCCATCCACAATAAAAGGTTGAATGTAGCTAATGCAACCTTAAATGAGCTTCTCTAAAAGTACAGGAAAATACTTACATGTGGTTTGTTTTGGAGCACAGGTAATATGAAAACTACCAGTGCAATGCCAAAAAAATAAAAGACTCCTCTGCTCAGAAGTACAGTTGCTCCCTGATTACTTGCATCAGTGGAGGGGACTGTTAGTATAGATAACAGAAAACTGTACCTAATTTATCTACTTGAATCTCAAAGCTGTGAGTCACATAATACCAGAAAACTATGTCAAATAGAATCCCAGACCTTCTGTAAATCAGCTGCAACATAGAAAACCTGAGGGTGAAAGTCTCTACATACAGATATCTAAGCAGAAATCTTGATATGTAAAGAAATATTTATATTACCTTGAAATGAGCGTTCTATATAACAAGTACCAAGGTTGTTCTTTCTTTAAATCTGAAGCCTTTAATCTTTGTTTTTATTTATTTAATTTTTTTTTTTTTTGAGAAAGTCTCAGTATGTCGCCCTCAGTAGAATACTGTGACATCACAGCTCACAGCAACCTCAAACTCTTGGGTTTAAGTGATTCTCTGGCTTCAACCTCCCAAGTAGCTGGGACTACAGGCACCTGCCATAACACCCAGCTATTCTTTGTTGCAGTTGTCATTGTTATTTAGCTGACCTGGGCCAGGATCGAACCCACTACCCTCGGTGTATGTGGCTGGTCCCATAACCACTGTGCTGCGGGTGCTGAGCCTAATCTTTGTTTTTAAAATTACATTTTGGGTGAAAATTTTCTAAAGAAATCTTTAATTGCACTAAATCTCACTGAGTCCTACTTCAGGATTATTGGAAGAGAATTAGAAGCGTCACCTTAATGACGTCTTTTGTACTTTATCACAGTAAAATCCATCTGGCATCTTCAACTTCTCAGTAGGGCCTAAACTGCTCTCTGTTATATACCTTGTTCCTCATAATCAAGTTTTCTCTTATTTACATTTTTTTTAGGAGGTGAGGTCTCATTGTGTTTTGCAGGCTGACCTCACACTCCTGGGTTCAAGGGATCCTCTTAGCTGAGTCTTCCAAGTAGCTGGGGCCACAGGTGCATGCCACCATGCCTGGCTTATTTACCTTCTATTTACCTTTTTCCTTTTAACCGTGGAAATGAGTAAAAGAGACTTAAGCATATTACCATACTTGCACAGGCTTATTTGGAGACAAATTACTTAACCACATTCAGTGAATTTTATAATGATATAATCAGAATGCCTAAAATAAATAGTTTCCCTAACTAAGTTATCAGGGAATTATTTGTGGCTGTATCACCTAAGGAAGCTTGCCGATCTTTCTTCCCAATCTTTTCTTAACAGTTTTTTTTTGTTTTTTGTTTTTTTTTTTTTTTGAGACAGAGCCTCAAGCTGTCACCCTGGATAGAGTGCTGTGGCATCACAGCTCACAGCAACCTCCAATTCCTGGGCTCAAGCGAGTCTCCTGCCTCCACCTCCCTAGTAGCTGGGACTACAGGTGC
>CAUYRH010066616.1:0-15177 GCA_963574655.1 Perodicticus potto | reverse complement strand
CTCAAGCTGTCACTCTGGGTACAGTGCCGTGGCATCACAGCTCACAGCAACCTCCAATTCCTGGGCTCAAGCGAGTCTCCTGCCTCCGCCTCCCAAGTAGCTGGGACTGCAGGCGCCCGCCACAATGCCCGGCCATTTTTTGGTTGCAGTCACCATTGTTGTTTGGCGGGCCTGGGCTGGATTCGAACCTGCCAGCTCAGGTATACGTGGCTGGCGCCTTAGCCCGTTGAGCCACAGGCGCCGAGCCGAAAAGTTACCTAAACTTTTAAAACATTTTTTGTTTATTTACTTGATTATATAGTGTAAATACTAAATTTTTTGTCTATTCATTTGATCATATGGGCTAAGCACCTACAATCATTTGGAACTTTAATGGTATTTCAAAAAGCAAATGATATGATTAGAATGTTATCAACATAAAAAACTTCAACAGTATAAAAGTTTCAACAGTTGTAGCATTAATGGAAAATAGTACATGTACTTAAGTATTCTGTATTAAAAACACAAAATTCTGGCTCGGCGCCTGCAGCTCAAGCAGCTAAGGCGCCAGCCACATACACCTGAGCTGGCGGGTTGGAATCCAGCCCGGGCCGCCAAACAACAATGACGGCTGCAACCAAAAAATAGCCAGGCATTGTGGTGGGTGCCTGTAGTCCCAGCTACTTGGGAGGCCGAGGCAAGAGAATCGTTTGAGCCCAGGAGCTGGAGGTTGCTGTGAACTATGATGCTACAGCACTCTACCTAGGGCGACGGCTTGAGGCTCTGTCTCAAAAAAAATAAAATAAAATAAAAACACAAAATTCTGGGCAGCGCCTGTGGCTCATCAAGTAGGGCACCGGCCCCATATACCGAAGGTGGGGGGTTCAAACTCGGCCTCGGCCGAACTGCAAAACAGAAAAATAGCTGGGTGTTGTGTGGGGCGCCTGTAGTCCCAGCTACTCAGGAGGCTGAGGCAAGAGAATTGCCTAAGCTCAGGAGTTGGAGGTTGCTGTGAGCTGTGTGACGCCACGGCGCTCTACTGAGGGCAATGACGTGAGTCTCTGTCTCTACAAAAAAAACAAACAAAAACCCCACAAAATTCTGCATGCTTATCATAGGTCATGTACAATAGATTTCATTAATTCAGAATTCACTATTTTCATTAATTCATCAACTTTATTAATTAAAAATCTGTGACAAAAAAAATCTGTGATAATGAATTTGCAGACATCAAGTCTATTACTGTGAATGATTTTCAGTAATCAATATTTGGTTCTTCAGTGAATGATTTTCGGTACATCAATGTATGGTTCTTTATCTACATAGTAGAGGGAAAACAATACTTCCTGCTTCCGTGCTGTTAGTAGGAGCTTTAACAAATAGCAGATAAAGCTGAATTCAATTTGGGCACTACTGGCCACTGACCATCAGTTTTAAAGATCTCTTCTTTTGTGCTCCTTTTCTTTACTACCAGCACACATTGCATATACAAGTAGTTTTATTGTTCCATTTACTAAACTGTGGGTTAGTAATCGATTTTAGCACTTACTAGGCTGTAAGCTCCTTGAAGACAAAGAATTTGGTCATTTCCCTTTTCTGAAAACCTAGTACAGTACCTTTTGAAAATAATCACTGAAAAGTTTGATTGCCAAGTTCCAGAATGAGCAGCATCTGTCCTATTAAAAACTATTTATTGATGGCAAGCAAAAAGTAAACCTGAATTTGCTGACTTAAAAGTATTAACAGATTTAAAGTCAACAATCGGTATTTCACACAATTTTAAAACCTTGATACAATTATTTTGTCTCCAATACAATATAAAAGTAGTGTCCACCACTTTAGACAGGAGATTAGTCAGAATTAACTGCATGTCAATCTGTTCCTTCTAGCATCAAATGGAACACTGTATAACCCCAACATAAGGAATACAGACTGGCATGACTTTGACACATGCTTTCAAGAAATTTATATACCAAATAGGAATGGAAATGATTATCTCTATTAGATAATGTTAATTAACAATCACTTCTAAAGGAAGATTGGACACTACACCGTATACACAACTGCACCTCCTCCACCATGCATCCTGCATCCACCTACTCATTTCCCCTCCATGGTACCGCTTTTCCCAAGATACCACCACCTGTTGCCTGAACAACTTCAATAGCTTTTTTTTTTTTTTGTAGAGACAGTGTTTCAGTTTATCGCCCTCGGTAGAGTGCCGTGGTGTCACACAGCTCACAGCAACCTCCAACTCCTGGGCTTAGGCGATTCCCTTGCCTCAGCCTCCCGAGGCTGGGACTACAGGTGCCCGCCACAACGCCCGGCTACTTTTCTGTTTTGCAGTTTGGCCGAGGCCGGGTTTGAACCTGCCACCTTCGGTATATGGGGCCAGCGCCCTACTCGATGAGCCACAGGCGCCGCCCTTCAATAGCTTCTTAACAGTTTACTGGAATTCCACGCTGGTCTATCGCCTCAGTTTCAAATGCTTTCCCACAGATCCTTCTGGTCCCTTCTCATCCTTCAAATGTTGGCTGTCTTTTCTAGAGACTTTCCTTGACTGGCCTATCGAAAGTCCCCAGTCACATTGCCCATATTATTCTTCTTTCTGGACTCATTTCTGACTCCTTCAATAACTATCTGTTAAGTGAACTGAATCTCCAACCTCTGGTCTAATTTATAGAGACCTCTTTAAAGATGCACACCTCCGTGAAAGTAAGAACACTGGCAAAACACAACTGAATGCTAATTCATCAGAAACAATTCACTTTTCATTTACTATATTCTCTATTCGTGTGTAAACAGAGGTGCATCTGATCCACAATTCTGCATTAGATCCTAAAAACTTGTAAACAATGCTTTCTGATTCGCAGCGCGACCTTGAGCGAACTTTTTTAAAGTCCCTTTTTCTCATCTCCATCAGTAAAAGGAATAAAAAGTGCTACTCAAAGCGGTCAGTGGTCAAAAGAAAATGTAAAAAGATCGGAGAAATGAACGATTGCTAAAGCCATTGCGACCAAACAATGATGTACTGTACCAGGTAGGTGAAAATTGGGGTGGGGAGGATGCTCCGTCTTTAGGCCTAGGTCACCCATAAACCCGCCTCGTCCTGAGAGGGGAACGTCTTGCATTTTCTGGCAGAGGGAAGAAAATGCAAGCCTGCATTCGGACCAGCGTGGCCGGACCTGCCGATCCTCCCGCTCCCGCTCCTGCTCCCGCTCCTGCTCCTGCTCCGTGCTGGGTCAGACCTGTGATCCCAGCCAACAGCCCTCACCTGCCGGTTCAGGGGATTCCGAGGCGGCGGAGCGGGGGGTGGCGCCCAGTCAAGGACAAGGGGAGAATGAGTTGCCTGGGCCAAAGGAAACAGTCTTGTCAAGAAATAAACCAGTGGCCGAAGACCTCAGCCTTCACATCCAAACGCGACCTCACCCTGTCGCTGGAGCCGCTCAGGTTCCGGGGCTAAACCTTCCGGGCCACAACTACCCCCTCTGAAGCCGGGTCGTTCATTCAATATGGCGGCCTCGCCTTCGTCAGCCGGGCCTGAAGAACGGAAAGCCAGAAGGGACTAGAACCTCAGAGCGACCATTTTCCGATTAGGCTGAATTCGGCAATTTCCGTCAGCCCGACAGAAGGCGGGGCGGGCGGCGGAGCGCAGGGAGGAGGCGGGGAGGGCAACTTGAAGCCGCAGTTCCGCCGGAAGTGGCCGGAGCCCTGAAGCCGAACGTCTTCGGTCGTCTCCGGCTGTCTAAGGGGCGGTTCCCGTCATCTTCGGGGGCGGAGGCAATACGAACTTAAGAAATGCCCCTTGTATTAATTCGTTTCGAAACAGAACGAAACGTCCGGAACCACTCCCGGGCCATTTAATTCAAAGCCTCTAACTTTTGCGTGGAGTGACAATGCGAACGTACTTTAACCTTTAACCTCCGGGGAACGCCTCCGTGTCTATATAAGGAGTTTCCCGGCTCGCTCGCGCTCTTTCTCCTCTCCCAGCGCCGGGCGCTAACTATTTCCGCTCTTTCCTTCCGCTGCTGCCCAGCTCTCGGTGTAGCCGGCGCTATGGGTTTCGGAGACCTGAAAAGCCCCGCCGGCCTCCAGGTGCTCAACGATTACCTGGCGGACAAGAGCTACATTGAGGGGTGAGCGGACGGGGCGGCGAGAGAGCGGCCCGGCCCGGGGCCACGTGGCGCGGCCTCGGACTCCGGGGAGCCGGGCCCTAGGGCCCTCCGGGGGCAGGTGGAAAGCGCCGCTTTCCCGTCCCCCGGGGACCGGTGCCCTGCGAGTCTGGCCCCCGTGCAGGGGCCTTCGAGGGAAGTTACCCTAAAGGGAGAGCTACGCTAGAGATTACAGTCTTTGAATCTGCTAAGTGGCAGGCATTACCCAGAATAGCGCAGCGACCCAAACAGATGGTCTCTGATTTTAAGGAGCTTGTACAAACAACAACAAAAAAACCTGAAAGCAGTTTAGGAAACCCTACCGGAGTTGGTTCCCGCTAATGAATGCGACAGATAACGGCGTTTGTCATTTGTTTGCTGATGTTTTTGAAAGGCGTGTGTAATTTTTGTGTCTTCGTTAGGTATGTGCCATCACAAGCAGATGTGGCAGTGTTTGAAGCAGTCTCCGGCCCCCCGCCTGCCGACTTGTGTCATGCCTTGCGTTGGTATAATCACATCAAGTCTTATGAAAAGGAAAAGGCCAGGTAAAACGAACTTTGTATCTGAAGACCCAGACTGCTGTGTGTGAAGCTTTGTTACTATTTTCACATGACAAAATTGAATCCAGGCTACTTTAGTTTGGGGATATTGTTAGGTAAATTTCTTTGTGGTCTTAGACGGCCAAGAGACTGAAGTCCTCCATTTTTTCACAGAACAGGTAGAACATGGACAACAGCATTTCAACTTTTCCCCACACTGCTCCCTGCCAATGTGCCTGGACCTTGACCTGGGGGGGCCACCTCTGGGGTGAGAGGGTGGCTCATTCATTCAGTCCTTGGCCATTCTTCTGAAACATCCAACAAGGGTGGAAGTTTGGGGAAGTGGACTGCAGGTCACTAAGAATGGAACTGAGCATACTTAATGAAATCTCAAACAGAAATTTCCATACTGAAAGAGTAAATCATAGTGAGTATTGAATATAACGTTTGACCTGGTACTAATGTTTGTTGGGTGAGGAGTTGAATATATAAAAGTATTTACCTGGGAGTGTGTTAAAGGGTAATTTTTTTTTTTGCGGTTTTTGGCCGGGGCTGGGTTTGAACCCACCACCTCTGGCATATGGGGCTGGCGCCCTACTCCTTTGAGCCACAGGCGCCACCCAGGGTAATTTTTACTATGAAAGGGATCTGGTGGTAAATAGAGATGGAAACAAGTTTTCATGTATTGTCTAGAAAAGAATGTTATATCAACCTAATGGTGGCCAAATTTGATTCATTTCAAGCCTGCCAGGAGTGAAGAAAGCTTTGGGCAAGTATGGCCCAGCTGATGTGGAAGACACTACAGGAAATGGAGCTACAGATAGTAAAGATGACGACGACATTGATCTCTTTGGATCTGATGATGAAGAGGTATGGCATCTTTTATAAGATTATAAATTGGTAGGCAGGATGTTGTGTGTAAGCATGGTCTCCATAACCAAAGTGGGTGGATTTCAATGCAGGCTTCACTTTCATCTGCCTTTTAAACTTCATTCTCACTGGTTCCATGATGAATAAAATCAAATCACCATCTTTCGGCTGAGCTCGTGATGGATTTGCTTTTTTCTGATAAAGCTCGTCTTTTTTGTGATGACATTGCTAGCTGTAAACAAAAGAACCACCAGCTTTTCGAAATATATTAAAATTTTTCTTTCAGGAAAGCGAAGAAGCAAAGAGACTAAGGGAAGAACGTCTTGCACAGTATGAATCAAAGAAAGCCAAAAGTAGGTCATTTTATAATTTGTGTTTAACTTCATTTCATAGTATATGAGAGTAATCTTTTTCAAAACTTAGCCCCAGAGTAATCTCTAACACATTTGTTGAATTAAGTCAGTATTTTAAAACATTATGTAGAGGTTCTTGATTAAAAATTCCACAGCTACTGGTCTGCAGCTGTTCTTATATAACAGTTGTGGCATTCCTCTGTGGGAAAGAAAGTGTTAACACAGTTAAACACCTCTTTCTTAGCAAAACAGAAAGTGGGTATACGTGTGACAGACAGAAGATGTATTCTGCAGTTTTGTTTGACTAAGGAGATGGACTGTTTTAAAACAAACTGAGATTTGTCAAGTGTCTTGAAGTAGCCTGAAAAAATGTAATGTGGTATTTGAATAATGTTTCTTTTTTGTTGTTAGAACCTGCTCTTGTTGCCAAGTCTTCCATCTTACTAGATGTGAAACCTTGGGATGATGAGACAGATATGGCAAAATTAGAGGAGTGTGTCAGAAGCATTCAAGCAGATGGCTTGGTCTGGGGATCCTGTGAGTTTAGAGTCTTTGCTTTTTTTTTTTTTTTTTTTTAAACTGACATCTGGAATTTATATGTAGTTTTAACCTTTGCCCATCAATAGGATTTTTCTAACTAAGATTTTCTTAATGTTCTTTTTAGCTAAACTAGTTCCAGTGGGATATGGAATTAAAAAACTTCAAATACAGTGTGTAGTTGAAGATGACAAAGTAGGAACTGATATGCTGGAGGAACGGATCACTGCTTTTGAGGATTATGTGCAGTCTATGGATGTGGCTGCTTTCAACAAGATCTAAGATCCATCTGCACTTAAATAAAAGCTTGAAAGATAACCCTTGCCTTTTGAATCTGTTCGATGGGGGGTATATATATTCCTTTCATTTAGAGGGAAAGTAATGGATATGTAATTTCTGAGGAAATAACAATTTGGTTCTGCATTCTCGTTGGACATTTAGCAATTACAGTGCAATTCTGTGCTCCTGGTGATCCCTCAACACGATGCTGGTGATGTTATTTGTTGTAACCCAGTGCTGCTGTTGACTAAAAAATGCCTGATTCTCCCTTGGAATTGTTATTAGCCATTAGGAGATAAGGAAATGTGTAAGGATACTAGAGGCAGCCTAATTCAGAGGAGGGAAGTTAGGGACAGCTCCCCAGAATTTGTCATGAATTACAACCACTTATTAATATAGATGTTGCAAATTTAAAGTTAAGGGTCTTCATGTAAAGGTAAAACTTAAATGTTGGCACTGTGACTAAGTAGCATGTCCTGGGAGGTGATTATGTACTTTAACGGTTACTTCCCAGATAAACTTCACTTTGACGTGAGGGTTCAGAAGGTACTTGAGTGTGGAGGTGGGATACTTAGCTTTGAATTTGGAAATCTGACAGACCTCAATGCTGCAAGTAAATACTGAGGTGAGGTTAGTATGTTAAGTGATAGTCGAGATAGTTGCTATACCTTGGGAACAGCTGCATCTTAACAATTGGGGATGTATCTAACATTTGATTTTTTTTTTTACACTATTTGCAAAAGTAGAGTACAGAAATTGCCAATCTCTAAAGGTCTGTCGTATTTTGTAAATAAGGGCTAAAGGCATTAAATGATTTGTTTTAGATCAGTTTTGTCATAGGGTCAATGTTATTTCCTTTCAATCTGATTTTATGTTGTGACTACCCTGAATATGGGAAACGGGTTTGGTTATAAAGATGACAAGGCTGGGTGCTGTGGCTTATCCCTATAATCCTAGCACTTTGAGAAATTGATGCAAGAAGATCATTTGAGGCCAGGAGTTTGAGGTTGCAGTGAACTATGATGATACTGCTACATTTTAGTCTGTCTCTAAAGGAAGAAAATAGGCCAGACAGATTGGCTCATTCCTGTAATCCTGGTAATTTGGGAGGCTGGGGCCCGTGAATTTCTGTGTTAAAGGAGTTGTAGATCAGCCTAAACAACAGTGAGACTGGTCTTTCCTAAAACAGAAAAATTAGCCAGGCATTGTGGTGGGTGCCTGTAGTCCTGGCTTCACATCTGTGAACTATGATGAGGCCACGAGCACTCATTAAAAAAAAAAAGGAAGAAAAGAAAGATAATGTATTTCATCCTACAAATTGTTACATAAGATCTCTAAACAATACAGTAGAACCTCTGTAAGTTGGCCATGAGAGATTTAGGGGTAGAGTCTAGGTGAAGGTCCACAAGAAGGAAAGGAGGACAACCCAGGGATTAAGGAAAGGCTTTATTAGAAAATAGATTGGCTGGGTGCAGTGGCTCATGCCTGTAATTACAGCACTGGGAAGCTGAGGAGGGAGACTTACCTGAGCAAGAGTGATACCCCAACTCAAAAAAAGAAAAAACCAGCCGGGAGCCCGGCAAATGCCAATAATCCCAGTGGCTTCAGCGGCTGCAGCACGGGATGCCCACAGCCTGAGGTCGCAGTGAGCTATGACGCCATTGCACTCTGCTCTGGGAGTAGGGTGGGACTCTGTCTCAACAACAATGACAACAAAAGAAATAGCAGAGTGGAGTCTAGAGAATTTTTTTCTAATTAATATGAGGGTACAAATGACCAGGTTACAATCTTTACATTTGTTAGGTAAGGTCCCCGTTGAACCTGTGTCCTGCATTCAGGCGGTGTGCCATATACCCTTACATTGTGCAAATTTGGTAGGGGCATACCAATCCCTCTCCCTCCCTCATTCTCCCCAAGAGACTTTTATTAGTCTAATTGGAATGCAAGAGGGGGTTATGAGAGGTGAAGGAAGTCATCTTTTTCTGTAGAGTGAATGTGTCAGGGACTTCTGCAGAAATGTTCATCTTCTTTGCACCTTTGTACGGGGCCTTATTTCTAGTGTCAGCTCGTTCTGATGTTTCCCGGGGTCACTGGCCTTGAAGCATTCCAGGAGCGTGGGGAGGGGTTGCTGCAATCATGCCATTTGACTTGCTTTCTTTCACTCGCCGTCCTCACAAGATGGCTGTGCTCTTTATCAGGGTCATGAATATTCCTTTCCTACAGACCACCCAAAGGACTGTAACAAACTGGTCGTGGTCAACATGAGGGAGTAGGTCTGCTGTGCTGATACATGCATGTGGTGCACGTCTGATCTATGATGAGTAGATCAACTTAAGGTGGTCGATGTAGGGAGCTGGTCAGCTATGGATGTTCTGCTGTATTCAGTCCAACAGACCCACCCTACTACAAAATGGAGGAAATTTTCCGATTGTCATTATCATGAGAGACAGCAGAGGGCAGCACTTTTCTGGAGAAGGACGGAGCCTAGGGATTCTTCTAGAAATAACAAAATGTTTTAGAAATAACAATATGATGTTTTTCTGCTGTGGAAAGGTAGAGATATAGTAACTTGTGAATGGTAATAAAAAACAATTCACAATCATTGACATGTTAAGGGGATTGAGTTCCAAATATCTTGATCAATGTTAAGTATTAATGGAAATTATTAATGATGGAAAAACTGATTAATAATTTGTTTAATACATAAAAGGTAGTCAAACATTTAGAATGGTCAGGTCAAACCACAAATTTCTTAAAAATCTTTTAGTAGGGAGTGATGAAGCATACAATTTTGAAATCTTGACTCCATGATCTTGAATTAGAAATCTTTTGATTGTTTTTAATTTTATATTTTAAAAAATAGTATATCAACGCAGCTCAGAATTTAAATGGGTATACAATGAATTCTCTTCTGTCCCTTATACTTCAAGTTCACCTTCATAAAAGCAACCAATGTTACCAGGTTCTTAAGTCTTCCCAGGGCCATTGTAAGTATGTGTGTAAGCTATTCTAAGCATGAGACTAATTGTAGCATACCATACAAACTTCTGTACCTTGCTTTTTGCCCATAGATTTGTACTTAGATATCTTGGAGATTATACGTTGGATATTCCCTATCAGTACATTAAGAGAGTCTTTATTTTTTAACAGTTGTATAATTCATTATCTCCTATCTTATTTATTTAACCAGTTTCCTGTTGATTGGAGCTTTAGTTTGCTTTTAATTTTTGGTAGTATGAGCAATACTGCAGTAAGAAACCTGATACCCTTTTGTGTGTGAGCCAGTATGCCGAATGAACAGTTATTTAAACTGATGGCCTCAGAAGGCCTCGGTATGCTCAGAGAGTTATTGTTTGTTTGGGATTTTTATCCTGTTTCTGGCTTCGGGTGAAAGAAAGCTAAATAAGAAAAAGCCCACCTTTATTTTTCTACATGTCTTGTAAGTGATTACAGTGACGGTGAAACTGTTTACTTTTCATGTTCAACATTCCTAGCATGGGGCAGGGCACAGTGTGGGAACTCAAGACTGGTTAATTTAATGTCACAAGAATTACAAGGTGGCTGTTCAAACACCTAAAATTGTTAATAAGACAGGGCACAGTGGCTCACATGTAATCCCAACACTGATAATTTGAGGCCAGGAGTTTGAAACTAGTCTGGGGCAACAGAGCAAGACCTGTCTCTACAAAAAAAATTAGGAATAAATGTCATTTGGGGATTAAGCAAGAAATCAAAAAATTCAGAGAAGGCTAGGCTTGATGAAAAGTTTTTTGGAGGAAGGCCAGGCGCAGTGGCTCATACCTGTAATCTAGCCCTCTGGGAGGTCAAGGCAGGTGGATCCTTTGATCTCAGGAGTTCGAGACCAGCCTGAGCAAGAGTGGGACACTATCTCTAAAAATAGCATTGTGGGCTCGTTGCCTGTAGCTCAGTGGCTAGGGCTCCGGTCACATACACTGGGCTGGCAGGTTCGAACCCGGCTGCTAAAAAAAAAGAAAAAAAAACAATGACAATATTAAGAACAACAACAAAAAAAAATGCTGGGCATTGTGGTACTTGGGGGGCTGAGGCAAGAGAATCACTTAACAGTTTGATACTATTTCATCAGTGTAACCCTTGCTTCATACTCTCAATTAGGGAGTGTGGTAAGATAATATCACATAAGGGTAAACTTTAAATGAAATTGAACAACAACAACAAAAAAAACCCAGAAAATGCTCCTACTAATCAACAAAAACAACAAAGGAAATTGAGACTGATAAACAGATATTCCCTTATAACATAGTAGGGTGGGTCTGTTGGACTAAATACAACAGAACATCCATAGCTGACCACCTCCCTACATGGACCACCTCAAGTTGACCTCATCATAGATCGACATGCACCCCATGTATGTAATTGCTTAACCTCAAGAGTTTGAGTTTGCTGGCTCGGTGCTAGTAGCACAGTGGTTAGAGCACCAGCCACATACACCGAGGGTGGCGGGTTCGAAACCAGCCCAGGCCAGCTACACAACTGCAGCAAAAAAATAGCTGGGCGTTGTGGCAGGTACCTGTAGTTCTAGCTACTTGGGAGGCTGAGGCAAGAAAATTGCTTAAACCTAAGAGTTGGAGGTTGCTGTGAGCTGTGATGCCACAGCAGTCTACCGAGGGTGACATAGTGAAACTCTGCCTCAAAAAAAAAAAGAGAATTTGAGGTTGCTGTGAGCTGTGACAGCACAGCACTCTACCGAGAGCAACATAGTGAGACTCTGTTTCAAAAATAAATAAATAAAATAAAGTAAAAACAAAACCAGTGATGTGGTAGGCTCCTGTGGTCCCAGCTACCAGGGAGGCTGAGGCAAGAGAATCACCTGAGGCCAGGAGTTTGAGGTTGCTGTGAGTGATGACGGTATGGTACTCTACTGAGGGCCACAAAAACTGTCTCAAAAAAAAAATAATAAAGGTTTTGAGGAATCACACTTGGGCTAGACAGATCTAAATTAGTACATTTAGGCCAGTTTGGTGGGATTTTGCTGTGCATGTTTGGATTACAGAGGTGGGGCCAGGTTATTGAGGTGTTTGAATAACAGACTGGCTCATTATATGAGGTTTCCAAATGTGAGAAGAACAACATAAGACAGTTTTGATCTGGAGGTGGGTATAAATCAAATGACCATTACAATTGTAGCACATGGAAATGGCTAAATTATGGCATATGCACTCAGTGAAGTATTTTATAAACCTAATAACTTTAAAAAATAATGGAGGCCAGGTGCAGTGGCTCATGCCTGTATTCCTAACACTCTGGGAGGCTGAGGTGGGTGGATCGCCTGAGCTCATGAGTTCCAGACCAGCCTGAACAAGAGTGAGACCCCATCTCTAAAAATAGCCGGGCATTGTGGTGGGTGCTTGTGGTCCCAGCTACTTAGGAGGCTGAGGCAAGGGGATCGCTTGAGGCCAAGAGTTTGAGGTTGCTGTGAGGTATGACACCACAGCACTCTACCCAGGGTGATGAAGTGAGACTCTAAAAAAAGAAAAATCATAAATATCAATATTTGCAACAGTGTTTGGAAGTATGAGTATATAATTTTTTTCAGACAAATGAAATTTGACCATGGTAATTGTAAAAAAGGAAAAAAGTATGGCTCATGGTCTAATCTGATCTCCATCATAAACCTGAGAGACAAGGCAGTGCTATCACCATTTACAGAAGAGGAAACTGAACTCGAAAAGATTATTTACTCCAAAGTTCAAGTATATGCTACTAGTCAATAACAGAAGAGGGACACAAATCCATATCTTCATAGGTCCGTCAGTTTGATACTATTTCATCAGTGTAACCCTTGTTTCATACTCTCAATTAGAATTGAGTGTGGTAAGATAATATCACATAAGGGTAAACTTTAAACGAAATTGAACAACAACAACAAAAAACAACCCATTAAATGCTCCTACGGATCACAAAAGAAAAAAAAGGAAATTGAGACTGATAAACAAATATTCCCTCATAACATACACTGGATGGATCATTCCATAGTTGCATTTAGGAAATGTCCCAAATGAGGGTCCATCATTGGGACTGTCATTGGTAGGCTTTTGGTAGGGTAAAAAAATCAAAGGAAGGTGTCCATACACTTCTAAATATGCATCCTTAAAAAACAGTATTGCCCATCTATAAAATATTATTATTATTATTATTTTTTGTAGAGACAGAGTCTTACTTTATCGCCCTCGGTAGAGTGCTTTGGTGTCACACAGCTCACAGCAACCTCCAACTCCTGGGCTTAGGCGATTCTCTTGCCTCAGCCTCCTGAGTATCTGGGACCACAGACGCCCGCCACAACGCCGGGCTATTTTTTTTTGTTGCAGTTCGGACAGGGCCGGGTTTCAACCCGCCACCCTTGGTATATGGGGCTGGCGCCTTACTGACTGAGCCACAGGCACCGCCCCCATCTATAAAATATTAAAGAACTATGGGTTACTATTCAAGCCTGGCATCAATTTGCAAATCTTCTATCACCACTCTAACCCTATAAAATGGAATCATTCTCTCTTTTCTGACCAGTCTGTGTTTTGCAACCTCTGAACATGCTCCTACCTACCTGTCTTAGCCTCCTTTCTCACCTGTGCTTGTTGAAATTTTAGTCATTCTTGAAGCTACAGTTCAAATACCTCTTCCAAGAAATCCTTCTTTCATTCCACTCCTTCCCTGCCCCTTGCAGCCTCCCAACACAATAATTCTTTTGTAGTACTTACAAACTGTCTTGTCTTAGAGTTCTTCGTATAGTTCCTGTACAATGATTAGATCTTTCAAGAGGAGGATACGACCTAAGATTTACTAAGCAGTTCCTATTTACTTAGCAGTCCTATTATACTTACTGAATGAAATGCAGTAAGTACAATACCATCTAGTGTTTACCAAGTATTTGAGCTAAGCATATTCTAAGTGCTCTACCTGCATTTAAGTAATTTAATTTTCACTATAACACTAGGTGGCAGGCACTATTATTACCCCCCATTTTGCAGATGGTGGAAACTGAGATCTAGGCTGGCATGGTGGCCAACACCTGTAATCCTAGCACTGTGGGAGGCTGGGGCAGGTAGATTGCCTAAGCTCAGGAGTTTGAGACCAGCATGAGCAAAGTGAGATCTCATCTCTATTATAAATAGAAAAATTAGCCAGGCATGGTGGTGTTTGCCTGTAGTCCTAGCTGCTCAGGAGGCTGAGGCAAGAGGATCACCTGAGCCCAGGAGTTTGAGGTTGCCAGGAGCTATAATGCCAGAGCACTTTACTGAGGATGACAGAGTGAAACTCTGTCTAAAAACAAATTTTTTAAATTAAAAATAAAAATCCTGAGCGGTGCCTGTGGCTCAGTGAGTAGGGCGCCAGCCTGTATAATGAGGGTGGTGGGTTTAAACCTGGCCCCGGCGGAACTGCAATAAAAAACATAGCCGGGTATTGTGGCGGGCGCCCGTAGTCCCAGCTACTCAGGAAGTTGAGGCAAGAGAATCACCTAAGTCCAGGAGTTGGATGTTGCTGTGAGCTGTGTGACACCACGGCACTCTACCGAGGGCCATAAAGTGAGACTCTGTCTCTACAAAAAATAAATAAAAATAAATAAAAATAAAAACCCTAGGGCAGCACTTGTGGCTCAGCGGGTAGGGTGCCGGCCCCTTAAATTGAGGATGGTGGGTTCAAACCCGGTCCCGGACAATTGTAACAAAAAAATAGGCAGGTGTTGTGGCAGGCGCCTGTAGTCCAGCTACTCAGGAGGCTGAGGCAAGAGAATCGCCTAAGCCCAGGAGTTGGAGGTTGCTGTGAGCTGTGTGACGCCATGGCACTCTACCGAGGGCGATAAAGTGAAACTCTGTCTCTACAAAAAATAATAATAATAATAATAAATAAAAACCCATTAAGACCCATGTTAAATATAACTTTACAGAATTATAAAATACTTCTTTTGACTTGGTGCCTGTAGCTCAGTCATTAGGGCACTGGCCACATGCTCCAGGGTGGAGGGGTTCGAACTCAGCCAGGGCCTGCTAAACAACAATAACAACAATATCAAAAAAAAAAAAAAAGCTGGGTGTTGTGGCAGGCGCCTGTAGTCCCAGCTACTTGGGAGGCTGAGGCAAGAGAATCACTTAAGGCTCGGTGCCTGTGGCTCAGTGGGCTAAGGCGCCAGCCACGTACACCTAAGCTGGCGGGTTCGAATCCAGCCGGGGCCCGCCAAACAGCGACGGCTGAAACCAAAAAAAATAATAACAAAATTGTAGGAATTAAAGATGGGAGCAAATTTTTTTTTTTTTTTTTTGAGACAGAGCCTCAAGCTGTCACCCTGGAGAGAGTGCTGTGGCATCGCAACTCACAGCAACCTCCAATTCCTGGGCTCAAGTGAGTCTCCTGCCTCTGCCTCCCAAGTAGCTGGGACTACAGGTGCCCGCCACAACGCCCGGCCATTTTTTGGTTGCAGCCATCATTGTTGTTTGG
>CAUYRH010066615.1:0-13113 GCA_963574655.1 Perodicticus potto | reverse complement strand
CTACCTAGGGACACATATATAATACAAAAGGAAATTTACGGAACCACCAGAAAAAATAAAAATTAAAAACAAACAAAAAAAAAAAACAAATTAAAATTAAAATTTTACCAAATTTTTTTTTTTTTTTTTTTTTTTTTTTTTTTGTAGAGACAGAGTCCGACTTTGTCGTCCTCCATAGAGTGCTGTGGCATCACACAGCTCATAGCAACCTCCAACTCCTGGGCTTAGGCAATTCCCTTGCCTCAGCCTCCCGAGTAGCTGGGCCTACAGGCGCCCGCCACAATGCCTGGCTATTTTTCCGTTTTTGTTTTTTTTTTCCAGTTCGGCAAAGGCAGGTTTGAACCTGCCACCTTTGGTATATGGGGCCAGCGCCCTACTTGATGAGCCACAGGTGCTGTCCAAAAGTTATCTAATTTTAAAACTTCAGTATTGAGATACCAATGTCTTCACTGAAGCAAAGAGAATGAAGATGTAAAGCGCAGACTTCGAAGTAATTTTTTAAAGCACACTTCTGATAAAGGACCTATATCCAGAATATAAGAAAACTCCCCCAATAAGAAAGCAGAAACTTTCCTAAAAATGGGTAAAACATTTGAGTAGTCACTTCACCAAGGAATATAGAGTAGAGCTACAGTAAGTTGACCACTCAAAGTTCTGTAACAAACTGGTCAACATATGGAGGTGGTCAAGAAAAGGGAATAGGGGCCAGGTGTGATAAATTCCTATGTGACTGCTTGATGAGAGAGAGAGAGAGAGAGGAAGGAAAAGAGAGAGAGAGACTTGCTGAACAAGTAATTAAGTAAGTGATACTGATGGTGATGGGTCAGTAAGTTTATTTGCTGAAGTCCATCAGTGAAGAATGTGTTATCACCACTTCTTCACGTTGAATTTGTGAGCAATATTTCTCTCTTGTTGCAGGTTTCACATTTTATTTTTGAAGAGTGATTAACACAAATAGAAAACCCAAGAAGCAAATTTTGTGAACAAGTTGAAGGCCAGGTAATAATATATTGCGACCTTGTATATATTTTTAAAAGAAGATAAATATACAAGTTGATAACAAATAAAATGAAGCTTCTACTGAAACACAGAGCAAATTTCTTTATAAATCTAGGAAATGGGAGATTTAATTGCTTAACCTGTCTTGTGATATACATTTAATAATTTTGTGAATGTGTCCTTTTAAAATATATGAATCCAGGTATTTCAATACATTTATTCTTACAGTCATCAATATTTATTTAAAAGTTATTTTGTGCTAAACACTCTGTTAGGAATGGGGAATTGCAAGGTTGCAAACTTGATGGAACTTAATGTTTAGCAATTTATCATCAATACTTAATGATTGAATTAATTGAAAGCGAGAATTAAAATGATAGAACCCTCTCCATATTATGTGTTTAGTATGCCTGTTGATGTTACTTAAAGTTCTAGTTATATGTATAAGAGAAAATAGTTGCTATTTATAGTTATAGATGAATTTAATCTTTCTTAGCACCATTTTTCCTCCTGTAAGGAGGTCTTAATTTTCTGAAGAGTCTAAGTTGCTTTATTCTCTCACTATGTCCTTCTGGTATCTTTAGTTCTGATTTGAAGGTCCCTCGTTCTGAATGTGCAGGAGTATAATAAGTTGAGTATCTTATCTCAAAAGGGGTTTTCCATTTCAAGTGGGGGGTTTGAGTCATAATAATTGAACATTTTGAATTGAGAGAAGACCCTTTATCCTAGGAATTCTAAGCATACATAATTGTTCATTATATTGGTAGAACTCAAAACAGCAAGGCCAGCACAACATGTATGGCAGGAAAAGGGAGTAAGCAGAATTTGATTCCTCATAACACTCTTGACTGGTACTTAATTATGAAGCAAACCCAAACTGGAGAGGAGTCTAAAATTGTAAGGCATATTCTATACGAGAATAGTTGGATGCTGAGCATAAAGCCAATCGTTTGATGGGGCTTTTTGAAGTCAATCCTGACTAACACTGTTTTATTTTCTTTTATTATTGTTGGGGATTATTTTTACATATTTAGTTTTCTTAAAGAGTTTCATCATATATTAAGATAATGTTTCCTTAAGAAACCTCAAAGTGGCAAATAGATAATATCTAATGAATGCTCACATAGCAAAATTGTTATTTCCCTCAATGATATATCCCACTCAGGGGCGGCTCCTGTGGCTCATCGAGTAAGGCGCTGGCCCCATATACTGAAGGTGGCGGGTTCAAACCCGGTCTCAGCGGAACTGCAAAACAGGAAAAATAGCCGGGTGTTATAGCGGGCGCCTGTAGTCCCAGCCACTCGGGAGGCTGAGGCAAGAGAATCACCTAAGCCCAGGAGTTGGAGGTTGCTGTGAGCTGTGTGACGCCATGGCATTCTACCAAGGGCGATAAAGTGAGATTCTGTCGCCACACACACACACACAAAAAAGAAATATCCCACTCAGAAACTCTTCCCAGGTCCAAAAATGTTTTCAATTTTGACTTGTGTTTTGTACAAAATGGTAAAAATGAGGAACAAATTTATGATTATTATGACGTGCAAAGAGTTCGAGAAACAACTGAAAGGAAAATGAAATATCTATAGAATTCACCTACTTATTCCAACCAAAGTCGTTGTCAATTTGCTCAAGAACAGAATTTCATATAAAGTATAAAATTCAGGCACAACACACATGCGCACATATGTTTCAATTAGGGATACAGAAGTTCAGTTGTATATGAATATTTCCAGTGACATCTCCCATGACTTATTTTCCTTGTTTTCTGCCTTAGTTTTTGTTTTTTAGTCCTTTTTCAGATAGTTTTTTTTCTGAATACAGGTGAGAAAAATGTGATGAAAGAAGAGCATCCCTTCCTGCGAAGTCTTCTAGGATTCCTACATTTCACTGAGGGACCGAAAAGCACAGTAATCGGTAGCTTCTGTGAACACCTACATTAATCACAGACCGTGTGCTTAACAATTTATGGATTGATATAGCACTTTTATTTATTTTATCAGCTTGTCTGAAACTTGAAATTCTAATTGGTTTCCAGAGCTGTATAACCAACTGATTTTGAAGATTATTTTTTCCAAAAGGAAAGGTGTAATGGTTGTTGAATGTTGTAAAATGATTATAACCAACACAATTAGACATCTTATTTGCATATCGCTCTGGACTCCACGTCATCTTTATAAATACATATACACAGGAAGAAACCCCTCTGTTTATTTCTTCTGTATACTGTGGAACTAAACTGTTTTACTCCTGAGAATCTGCTAGGTCTTGGCTTTCAGTCTAATGCTTAGATTAGTAATAAAGCCAAACATGCAAACATAACAGGGTCACATTTATAAAAAATACATCAATTAAAGTAGTAGAAATAATAAATGCAGATATAATTATTGCTGCTAGTGTAAGATAATAGCTTCTTCTGGCTGTCACTCCGTAGACTTGTGGCTCTTGTGTGTCTTTGGAAAGGCTTATATCAGTACTTATTACATTTATTTATTTATTTTGAGACAGAGTCTCACTCTGTCGCCCTTGGTAGAGTACTGTGGCATCACAGCTCACAGCAACCTCCAACTCTTAGGCTTAAGCAATTCTCTTGCCTCAGCTTCCCGGGTAGCTGGGATATAGCCACAATGCCCAACTATTTTTTGTTGCAGTTGGCACTGCTGTTTTAGCAGGCCTGGGCTGGGTTCGAGCCCACCACCCTCGGTATATATGGCCAGTGCCCTAACCACTGAGCCACAGGCATCCCCCTTCATTTAAGTTAAAAAAAAAAAAAAAAAAAACACCCAGGGTAGACATTGATATTTACATTTAAGAGTTGAACGCATTTTGTCTCTATAAACCATGAATCTATATTTCTACGGGCCTATAGCTCTATTAACAGACACATGTCAATCTTTATATTAGATTACTGTTAATATATAAGAGACTAAGGATAATTGAGAAACTATTTACATCCATTTTATGATTTATGCATGGATAAGGAAGTCTCCAGAGGTTTATCTATAATCTGCATTACAATTTACATAGAGTAAAGACTGGGGACACTTACTCTTGAAAGAAGCTGCTCGAATTCACATCTTTATTCTATTATTGAGTCAACCTTCCTTAACCATTTGGCATTTAAGGTCTCTCAGTGGTCAAGCTGAGATAGTGATACCAGCTTGTAGGGTTGTTGAGAGAATTAAACGAATTTCATAGTTAAATAGTTTAGAATGAGGTGAGCACAGTGGTTCATGCCTATAAGCTCAGAATTTTGAGGCCAAGGTGGGGGTTTGTTTGAGGTCAGAAGTTTAAGCCCAGCTTGGGTAACACAATGAGGATCCCGTCTCTATGAAAAAAAAAATTAACAATTAGCCAGATACAGTGGAACATGACTCTAGTCCCAGCTATTTAGGGAACTGAGGTGGAGGGGTTGCTTAAGCCCCGAGTTTGAGGTTCCAGTGAGCTGTAATTGCCCTACTACACTCCAGCCTGGGCCACAGAGTAAGACTGTCTCAAAACAGAAAACTAAACCCTTAGAACAGGGTGTGACCCATAATTTTTAATATCCATTTAAATAACCTAAATGAGATCATTTCTGGTCTTAACACCCCCAGTCCTAACTTCTGAGCATTTATTTCTTTCTGTATATGAATCTTTTGTGACTGTGTACAGGTATGCACACATACAAGCAGCCTTATGCGTGTGTGTTTAGAATTTGTTTTATTGCTGTTGTTCCCTTCAGTTATTTGGATGTTCCCCAGTGATTTCAATTGTTTAAAATTCTGATTTTTATCCTTCTTTTGTTGATTTTATTTATAAGGGGTGTGTTTTGGCAACTTCCTTATATGACATGGACGTGACAAGAAAATCCATGTGTTAATTCTTTTTCCTTGCCTTTGTCACAAATTCACAATTCTTCGTAAAAATCAGCAACAGGAGATTCAATCAGGATTATTGTATTTTGTCTACTATACGCATTTTCTCAATAATTATTTAACATATATTTACTAAGTTTCAATCACAGTAGTTGAATTTTACACTATGTTTAGCTGCTTCCTTCCCCTCTGCCAATAGCCAACAAATAGGTATATGAAAAAATGTCCAACATCACTCATCAGGCAAATGTGGATGAAAACCACGATGAGATATCATCTTACACAGAATGATTCTTTTTCAAAACACAAAAAATAACAGATGCTGGCAAGAAGACAGAGAAAAGGGAATTATTATACATTGTTAGTGAAAATTGGTACAGCCCCTATAGAAAACAGTATGGATATTTCTCAAAACACTAAAATAGAGAGTCTGCGTAATTCAGAAACCCTACTCCTGGGTAGTTACCCAATGTAAAGGTAATCCGTGTATCAAAGGGACACTCGCACCCCTATGTTCATGGCAACACTATTCACAGCCACAAAAATATGGAATCCACCTACATGTCCACCAACATACAAACTGATAAGGAAAAGATGTTATAGGTACACAATGAAATACTATTTCACAATAAAAAGATGTCATTTGTAACAAGGATGGAATTAGTGCTGTGTGAAATAAGCCAGGCCCAGAAAGACAAATAGAGTATTTTCCTGTTCATAGGTGGGAGTTAAAAACG
Organism: Perodicticus potto; assembly: GCA_963574655.1. Taxonomy (NCBI): domain Eukaryota; kingdom Metazoa; phylum Chordata; class Mammalia; order Primates; family Lorisidae; genus Perodicticus; species Perodicticus potto. The sequence continues at coordinate 7,523 of CAUYRH010066615.1, read as the reverse complement.
TTTATCTTACAGAGGTATTCGATAGAATGACAAATATCAGAGGCTTGGAAGGGTGTATGAGTAAGGGGGATGAAGAAATGGTGATTACCAGGTACAACTATAGAGGAGGCTAGAAGGAATAAGGCCTAAAACTTGAAAGCAGTGTAGAGGGAACTACAGTTGCCAACAATACATGATGTATTTCTAAATAGGTGAAGAAAATATTTGGAATGTCTCAACACAGAGATGATAAACACTGGAGGTGATGAATACCATAAATACCCTGATTTGATCTTTACACATTCTATATATGTACTAAAATATCACATGTGCCCCCTGAATATCTAAAAATAGTTTATATGAATCATGTGCTAAGTAATCTCAGGCAAGTTCTTTAATCTAATTGTATTTCAACTTCTGTAAAATGGAGTAACAATAATATTCATAACACAGTCCATGTAAAGATAGATTAAGTGCATACTATCGTATTTTTATATATATAGGATTTTCAACTAATATATTTTCTTTCTTAGTCTTCAGGGCAGTCCTAATTTTTTGGGTTAAAGTAAATTGTTCTATGTAATGTACAAATTTTATTATTTTATTTCATGAGGCCTGTAGAGATCAAGTACATAAAGTTTTCTCAGTAGAAAATACTGTCTTTTAAATTATATATCTTAAAATACAAATTTAATATATGTATAGGCTAAAATAAGTCAAAATATAAAATGCAAAATAAAATTAATTCTCTGTGCACTTCCTAGAATTAATCACTTTTTCTATTTCTGTTCTATTTATAATATTGATAATATATATAACTCAATAGATTTATGCAGTTATTTTCTGCTTGAAGACTTTGACAGCCTCTCTTATTAACTATGTGACAGCTAGAAAATTTAGAGTACTTTCACTCTCTCTGCTTTCCATTTCATTTACCACTCTCTACCTCATTATTTTTAAACAAACTATTATTTTATCACTTTTAAAACCTATGTTTGTAAATTCAATTCATATTTTTAAATATTTATTTCTGGATTATCAAAATAAATATTTATTTCTTGATTATCAAAATTATGTAAATTTTTCAGCTTCCCTCTCATCTCATCTTACGATGGATAAGAAATCACTTCTTTCCACCTGCCAACTTTATTGTATTATTATATTTAAATTTCTATGCCACGCTATAACACGTGACTTAGTAAAAAGAAATTCTAAATTCTAATGGATACAAGTCAAACTCCTTTCATTAAAGGCATATAGAATTATTGTTAGCTATATTTTGTTCACAAATAATTAAAGTACATTAATGTTCACAGAGTTCTGCAATTGGTGGGAGAATATAAATGTAAAATTATTTTCAAAACCCAAGAGAAATAGTTCAAATTCTTATAGGTTAATGAATAATGTGAATACAAAATACTATATGCTTTTCTAATATCATCCCCAATTCATTATTTGTAAAATTATCTGTGTATTTTCCTCAAATATTCTGTGTGGGCATAATAGAAGATATCATCAGTAACTGTGTTATGAGAATTTTGTCAGTATGATACACATTGCCTGCAAACATTTTCAGTGAACAAGGTAATAGGGATCCACTACTTCACATTTGCAAAGGGCTGCCCATCACAAGGAGGAGTCTGATGACCAATAAAGCTGGAGTGAGGCATTCCCCTGATGTTTATCGATTACTTGATATTTTCTTTAAGGGCTTTTTGAATAACTGATACAGGCTCAACTACATATCCCTGTGTGAATGACATGAATTTCTCAAAAAAATTTTTTCATTACTTTGGTAATATATTAATTCCTGTGTAAATCTTTAGGGTCAGGGAGATAGTACTGATAGTACTTTTTCTCCACTTGGACAAATTTCTCTTTCTTCTTTCTTCTCCACTCATATTTATTAGGCTTTTATTATGTATTGCACAGTGGTAAATTCGGGGGAAGCGGCAATAAAAAATAAGTACATCTGTCTCTTTCTCTTTCTTTATGTGTGTGTACACACACATCTATAACATTTATATATACACACACATAAAACATCAAATGACTTATCCAAAACTATTTTCCAAAATTTCACAACATACATGATTTAACCCATTCCAATTTCAATTACATATAACATAATTGATGTTTGTTTTTGTAATAGATTTCTGGATAATCTCTTTTCCATATAGACTAAGTTCAGTTAGATACATGTGTTAGTAAATTGTTTTCTACTTTATATCTCTTATTTGTCTCCTCTTAACTTTTAAAATGCTGTAGTTTAGTTTATACAAACAAGATTGATTTGTATCTATCTTTGAATTTATTTTTCATGTACATTTGTTGTTTTATTTAATTAAATCATAAGCTTTGTGAGTACAAATATTATATCTTGCATTTTTCCTCTACTATTGAAACGTAGGGTCTAATGTCGCTAACCTAGTATAAACCCAATAAAGACATATTTTTCCGTATTTTATTCAAAAATTTTAGTAACAAGACCTTTAAAAGCAAGATTTTGACCATTCTTCTAAACACAATTCCATATGTATTTTTTTTCAATATCCTAGTTGATAATTCCTCACATGTTGAGGGAATGAGTAAGTGTAAAGCAGATAAAAAAAAAAAAACAACTACAAAACCTACAGTAGATTACTGTTTCTTATTTTCTAATTTCCACTCCAGATGCACTCCACTCTTGATAATTTAAAACACTTTAAGAAACTGACTTACTTGGCCTGCTTCGATTAGTCTTCTTGTCCTGTAGTTTTTAATGTGTTTTTAGCCAGGACAGAGCACAGATCAGAATGTATTTTCTACTCTACGCCCATTCTTGGTAGGCTTAACCTGGACATGACTGAATTTCTCAGGCCACAGTTACTGTCAAGAGGCCCTGGGAATTTGGTTCTAGCTTTTTCTGCCTTTGGTAACCTCTTCTTCCCTTTCTTTCCGTCGTCAGGACTAGGAGAGATGAAAACTACGCATAACACTCCCTACTTCTGGGGTGTTTCCTTTGATGCCTTCCCTTCTCCTGCTCTCGTCTCAGTAAATAATGTTGTCCTTTCATTAGTTTCCCCAATAATTCTATCTTTTTTATTACTTTTGGAACATCAAACTATGTAACAGTTTACGTAAATGATGAAAGGATGACTACATTTTGCCTTTTTTCTACTTAGTTAACTTTGAGCATGTCTTCAGAGAAAAGATATTTATTTGTTATCAATAAAGTTAGCTTTATAGTTATTGATGTTTAATAAATGTAACCAAGGCAACACCACATCCAGGGGGAGAAAAGTCAGCTCAGATTGACCCAGAGAATTAAATGACTATAAAATAAATAAATAAATAAATAAATAAATAAATAAATAAATATTTATATATATATGTGCAAGAAAGCAGTGACATTTACCAGCTTCTTAAATACGCATTGGGTTCTTTGCTTTCTTGAGTCCTTAAGAAGGGTAACTGAAAAGATTTCAAAGCAACTTGACAAGTGTTGGGAACACCACATAAAAGACACTGGTTGACATCTTGTCACGTCAACTTAATCTCTGGAAGTCATATGTTCCTATTCTCCTCTCCTTCATGGAAGATTAAGGTGCTTCATGACAGATGGTTTTAAAATGTACATTCCATTCCATCTGGTCTGAAGTGTAAAAATGAAAATCACCCTTAACTTTTTCTCAAAATATTGCAGTGAGAAGATTCTCAAAAGTGAACTTCAATATTTCACAGAAGGATTCCATAAGATTGTCCATAAGATGCAAGATTCCAGTTTTCTCTGCATTGTGAACATTTACCCACTTACCCAGATAAGACAATGTCTTGAAATAGAAAAAGTTAACCTCGTAAAGAAAACTACAGAATTATTTGCAGACAGTGGCATTTGGCTCAAATTTCAGTGACCTCTCTTTCCAAGTTTGATAACCTTTCTTTCAGGTGAAGGTCTTTTCCATTAATCTATTATATAACATAAATGACAGAAAAACATCAATGCATTTTAAGTCTTACTATTTACATTAATAACTTTATAGAAGCTTTAACTAAATAAATAAAATTATAATTGTGGTTTTTCACCATCCTTAGCAAATCACATTGAAGGTGCCTTTAAGGATCTAGGAGAACACTCCAAGGGAATTGACTTTTCCCAAACTTAAACAAAATGTTCTACTTATAGGTAGTGCATACTCAGTATTCAAAGTCTTAAAAACATTAGGTGGAATCAATACTGTAACAGATGCAAATAAGTTTAATTAAATGTCTAGTACAGTGCTTATATAATTTTCATAAAGAAGAGACTGTTCTTTAAGAGTAGCCAGCAGGGGGCAGCGCCTGTGGCTCAGTGAGTAGGGCGCCGGCTCCATATACCAAGGGTGGCAGGTTCAAGACCAGCCCCAGCCAAATTGCAACAACAACAAAAAAAATAGCTGGGCGTTATGGCGGGTGCCTGTGGTCCCAGCTACTTGGGAGGCTGAGGCAAGAGACTCACCTAAGTCCAGGAGTTGGAGGTTGCTGTGAGCTGTGTGATGCCACGGCACTCTACTGAGGGTAGTAAAGTGAGACTCTGTCTCTACAAAAAAAAAAAAAAAGTGTAGCCAGCAGGTTTTGTTTTATAATAAAAATATTATATGAGATTGGAGATTATAAGAAAATTGAATGCAATGTAAACATGATTATTACATAAGCTGAGGTAAAGATTTTCTCCACCAAAACATCTCTATATTGTGGTTGAAAGTTACATAAAATCACGAAATAGAAGTGGAAAAATATTAACCTATGAATAAGAAGGTATATTTTTAGTAACGTGATGATATATTTATAACAATTAACAACTAATTATTAATAACCAATATTTATATTAAAATTTAACCTTGATTGTTATATTCATATACAAGGTCTGACAATTAAGTTTTCAAACTTATCCTAAAAAAGTTCAAAAGTGGCCGGGCATGGTGGCTCACGCCTGTAATCCCAGCTCTCTGGAAGGCTGAGGTGGGTGGATTGCCTGAACTCACAGGTGCGAGATCAGCCTGAGCTAGTCTTACATATGACAAAAAAAGCAAAATCCACAAAGGAAAAGTTGAACTTCAATAAAACAGTAAGAAAACAAACAATTAAAAAAATGGACAAAAATTAGAATAGTCATTTACCAAAAAAAAAAATAAGATGACAAATATATTTGTCAAATATACTCAACATAATTATCCAATATGGAAATTCACACCCAAACCAAAAGGAGACAACAGTACCACTATGTATCTGTTAGAATTGAAATGATAACTAACATGGACAATACCGAGTGCTGACAACAGTATAAAGTAATTGGAATGCTGGTTGCCTGCCAGTGGGAATGCAAATATGGTATAACATCTTCGGAAAGCAGCAATTTTTTGAAAGCTAAACTTACCATAGCACTCAGAAATCTTCCTTTATAGAAAAAGACATTTTCTTGTACTCAAATAAAAACCTCTATAGGAATTTTTATAGCAGTTTTATTATTAATTGCCTGAAGCTGAAATAACATGAACATTTTTAATGAATGGATGGATAAACAAACTATGGCATATTCATAGAGTGGAATATTATTCAGAAATAAAAAGAATAAACAGTTTGTGACCCCACAAATGGATAAAACTCTAAGCCATTTTGAGGGACAGAAGCAAGTCTGGAAAGGTATAATAAGATATTGTGTAATTCCATTACTGCATAAGTCCTTTTACTGTATAAAATTCAGTAAAAACAGCTGCACAAATGACAGGAAATACACTAGCGGTCACTGGAGATTTAAGTGGGGGAATGGTTTGGCTATTAGGGGCAGAATTAGATAAGTTTTTAGATAATATGATTATTTTATATTCTTATTGTGATGATGTTTAAATGAGTGGCTAAAACCCATAGAATGTATAAAAATACTATTATCTAAATATATGTTTTTGTGTAAAGATTTCTGAGAGGAATTTCCAATATCTAAGATCTCAAAAATCACATACCTAGGTTATTTATGTAGATAAAGCTTCATAGATGGGGACATAATAACAAATATAAAAACGTTCCTACTAGTGTAACGTGCAACAGCAAAAATGAGAAATCGCCTATATCTTCATTAGGAGGAAAATCAAGACATAGGATATATTCACATAAAATGTTATATGGGATTGATAAATTCAACAGTGCCAACTTATCAGTAAGTATGATGCTTACAAATATAACCAAAGGATTAAACGATCAAGGTACATCAATTTTTAGGAAGAAAAATCATAAACATACAAAATATGACTGTACATATTATATAGAAATGCAAGTCAATTTTATAAAAATGTAAAGCTATTCATAAGAATGACAACTACAAAATCAATCATTGATGTTATGTGGAAAAGAAAGATGATAATTACATGATTAAGCAACGATGCATAGATTTAAGTGTATTTATATAATAATTTTTGTCATATATTTACATATCTAAAATATTTTATATACAATTATTAAAAGAAGGTTTTAGTGACTCAAAGATTTTTCTTTTCAAAGAAGATTTAAATTTTAAATAGCTACCCAAATAGCATAATGTTTACCTTAATGGATACGATTAGCAATGGCAGAATTTCCAAGTATGGCAAATAGTTTGGGGAGTGGGGGGTGGAGAATTAAAACAAAGGAACTATGCCTTTACAGAGAACCACCATATTTTATATATTAATTTGTAAACTGTCTCTGCAAAAACTTTGAAGTAGTAGGATTTGCAGAATGTGGTGCAATAACATATTTTTTCCTTATTTCTCAGGTAGTACCATAGATTGTACTGCCATTTTTAATTCCTTGCTGTCACATATTATGCTTTTGTACAGGAGAAATTAAAAGAGAAGTGGTAATGGAATCTACTTCATATAGCTGGCAATAAGCATGTCTTTACAATTTCTTCCAAGAAATTTCTCCCAAGTTAAAAACCAAACACACAGAATTTAATTTAAATATATTCCGTTTGTACCCATACACACTATTTACACAAAGTCTGATGTAGTATTAATATAGTAATCCTGCTTTCCCCAGTCAATGGTTTTTATATGATCAAATGGAAATGCCCACTCTTCCAGGAAGTTTCATTACATTTTTCATGATAAGTATAATATTTTTTCCTCTAGGTATTTTCAAAGCACTTGGCATCACCAGTTTAGCTTTTGGTCAAATTCTGACCCCAAAGTTATATATTAGCATCCAGCAGGTAGGTAATGATTCACCAGATTAAGAAAGTGTAATTTTTCACATAAAAATCTAGATTTCTAATTTATTATATTCTCTTGCACATGAGATCAATTATATAAATTGTCTTAGAAATACATTTAGTGTTCCTGGTTCTGTTTTCTTGATAAATGAGGATGGATGGGAAACTGGAAGCATTCAAAAAGACAAAGAGCCAGGCTATCCACAATGTGTGAAGGGGTGTATAAACACAATAAATAATAAAATACCGTGGAAGCTTATAAAATGCAAATATAAAATATGTGCCATGTGCTTTTATGACTTTGTATTAGTCACATGAATGAGGGCAAGGAAAAATATTT
>CAUYRH010066612.1:0-19132 GCA_963574655.1 Perodicticus potto | reverse complement strand
AAAAAGTGACTCCAACGTAGAACTTCTCCAATTATGTATATAATGATTTATTTATTTATTTATTTTTTTCTGGTAGAGACATAGTCTCACTTTATCGCCCTAGGTAGAGTGCCGTGGCATCACACAGCTCACAACAACCTCCAATTCCTGGGCTTAGGCGATTCTCTTGCCTCAGCCTCCCGGGTAGCTGGGACTACAGGCGTCCGCCACAACACCCGGCTGTTTTTCTGTTTTTGCAGTTCGGCCGAGGCTGGGTTTGAACCCGCCACCTTCGGTATATGGGGCTGGTGCCCTACTCGATGAGCCACAGGCACCGCCCTGTTAGAGATTTTCTTATTCAAGTGGTTTCTACCTGACGTGGAACCTGACAGAAACTCAGTGGAACACATCTGGATTCACTGTGACAACTCTGCCTGTGTTTTTGTAGCATTAATCAAGCAATGACCAATCCCAAAGGAGACTTTATAATCCTCTCCCCCACCAAAGAATGCCTTTCACAACCCTGCCTGACTTGACAATTCCTTTTTTGACCCTACTCAGGCCTTCTGCTCAGGGCGGCTTGGGGCAGACTGACTGGACTCATCTTGCCGTGACACAATTTTCCCTTGCTGGGTGAGCAATAAACTCAGGTTTGATTTTTGTCAGCTCTGCTGATCTGGTTATTTCAGGTTATTTCTGGTTATTATGACAGGGCCTTAATGATTTCGTTTTCTTCTCTTTTGCTGTTTTATGCTTTTTTTTTTTTTTTTTAACGTTTTTAGGAGTTCTGGTCCTTACCATTGGTCTCTTGATTTTCCCAAACCCCTTTATGTGGGAATGTGATGCATTCTCTCCACCCAAAGGAAGGCTTTTTACTGAATTGGGTTAGGGACAATCCTTAACCATTTCAGATAGTTTGTTCTCCTGAAAAATTATTATGTAAAAATTGATTCCTGAAGCCCATCTCATCTGAATCCCTTTCAGGCACTCCCAAACTACCCCCCCACCCCCAGACAAAACAAAACCCAAACCCCTAAACTTTAATTACTATAGCTATTTATTTTGGTTCCTCTCTATGGATGAGATTTACATTAATTAGAGTATAATGAAGCCTGCCCTTTCAAACAAATGTATTCCTTTGTTTGCGCTCATTTGAGCAAACCCACTGCTCTGTGTGAGCTCACGAAAGGCAGGTACTGAAAACAGCTTATACCAAACCAGACCCCCAGACTGAACTTTCCCAATCCTCCCTAGATGCCTGCAGCTTTACCCACTCGAGATTTGTGAACAGAGACCTGTGGGGGGTTTTATCGTCTTGTTGTTTTCCTACCTGCAGAAGAGATACGTTTTCTCAGAAAACATTTCCTTCTCTGCAGCTTTCTGGTTAGTATTCAGGCCACCACCTCTGTTATCAGACGGCGGCAACAAAGCTTTTCCGCCTGAATCTTCTGCGAGGTGGCAGGGGAATGGATTGCACAGTAATGAGCTGTTTTTGCAGGCTTCCTTCGGGAGCCTTTTCTTATATCCCTTGGCAAGAGGAACTAATTCAAAACAGCAACCCAACCTTTGGGCATCTAAAATTCACAGAAATTCAGCTGACTTGACAGGAAGAGGGTCTCCCTAAAAATCGGTGCTGTAAATCAGAGCTTCATTCTCGGAGGGGAGGGGGGCTAGAGGTTTTCTGGCACCTCTTATATAACCTTATATAAGACTTTTATCCCTGTTGCTGTTTTAAAGCCAACTGAAGATGGTAGGGAGCGTGCTGGGAGCTGCTTTACTTTCCTGATTATGCTGTTTCATCCTGTAAGCAACATGGACTGAGTGTCTCAGAGTATTTCCTCCCAGAGAGGCAATCATGGACTGTTTTACTCTTCATGAACTTGACCAGCTAGACTTCATCTTCTTGAGGGCAGGGCCAGTGATTTTGATCTTTATACCTCCAAGAGCTAAAACAGTGCCTGCCACTTAGCGCATACTCTATGGATGGCAAATGACTGGTTGGTGGGGCCAGCAGTGGCTGTGCTGATTCTATCTACGCGGCGAGCCTGGCTGCTGTCCTGCTGCTGTTCTGTGCTCGGGTGTGACCTCTGTGCGCGCTTCCATTTCTCCAGCTGTCTTCTCTCCTGTCTCCAGCTGTTAGATCTCCTGCTTTCCGTCTAGTCTGTTTCCCCTCACAATTATGGTGACTCTCCATCCTATAGACTTATGTCTCCACCCTGAGGAATCTGCCCCACCCCCCACACCAGACAGTCTCTTAATTCTTTTGTTGGTTCCAAACTCCTCCTCCAAGCCCCCGTCTTTCCTTTCCTCCTTGAGGGTCTCCTCATTCTTGAGTTTGTTTTCTAGCAGGGGAGTGTAGCTGCTTGTATACCCTTGACTGAAGAATGCTCCTCCTCTATCAGGGAAAGTCATCCTCTCTGACCAAGCACAGAGCTTCGGGAGGGACGCACATAGAGTGGTAAGGGCAGAAGGGGCCACCCACCTAGCCAGCTAGAACAGGCAAATCAATCAGAAGTCATGGCACAAGCAGGTTGCCCGTACATCCTGCTCGCTCTTTCAATTCAAACTGATCCATCCCAGATTCTGTTTAATCTTCTGCCTTTTCTCGGCGTCCCTTCTATGCCTTTGATGGGGTTTTATCCCCTCGTTCTTTGGCAACTGTGCTGTATTTACATATTCCTTAACTGGCTGCAAGTTGGTCTTTACTTTTCTGATGTACACAACTATAAAGTGAAATACCCAAGCAGTGATAGTTTTATGGGTACAGTGGTAGAAATTGCCTATACTCCTTTTGAAGGTGTGGGTTAGCTGGAAAAGGTCAGCGTTTTCTTTGATTTAAACTGGGGATAATTCTCAACTGGGGATAATTTTGCTGCCAGAGGGACATTTGGCGATGTCTAGAGACATTTCTAGTCATTACCACTGGGGGCTAGAGGTGCAGGTGTGGAGAGTGCTATTGGCATCTAGTGGGTAGAGGCCAGGGCCACTGCTAAACATTCCACAGTGCCCAGCACAGGCCCCATGACAAGGACTTATCACCGCCAAAATGTCAATAGTGCTGAGATTGAGAAATGTTGCTTTACACCTTCTCCTCCCTTTCTCTCCAGGCTTTCCTCTGCCCTATCTCCTGATGCCCAGGGCCCTTATATCCTAATCCCGTTACTGTGTCCCTTGGCTCCTAATTGATGTGTTTCCCTACTGCCTGGAGGGTACCCCATGCTTAGTTTTAATCTCTATGGTGAAAGCTAACCATGAACACTGGTTTTTGGAATCCTGACTAGTGGGAGCAGGAAGGGCCTTTAGAAGTTTTTATAATCTATCTTCTGATTCTCCAGAGGAAAAGGGAAGAAGTGACTTTGCTCAGGTCACACAGATCGCTCTGGGGGCTATGGCTCCAGCGTCCCTATTCCAAGCTCTGTTTTCATATTCACTTACTGCCTTTGTTTAAACCAGAGAAATACAAGCTAACTGCCTGGGCAAGGACATGAACCAGATTGATTGATTTCATCCAAATCGGGACACAGTAATGCACTTCCCAACTTGCTGGATTGCTATGAGAACATGTTTTTCAGGACTGCATCTACTGCTCTCTGCGGGGTCTCTGCCAGCTGCAAGGTATGGCTGATGCATCTTACTGTCCTCTCATGGGGGATGCCACGACTTGACTGGGTAAAACACAATTGGAGCAGATGGTTAAGAAGAGTGATTTAGGGTAGGCACACCTGCCATGTCTCTTCCTCTTAGGCCATGCAGCCAGCTATGTACTGGGTCAAGAAGTACCCAAAACTGTAGCCAGGCATTGTGGCGGGCACATGTAGTCTCAGCTACTCGGGAGGCTGAGGCAAGAGAATTGCCTAAGTCCAAGAACTGGAAGTTGCTGTGAGGTGTGAAACCACAGCACTCTACCAAGGGTGACAAAATGAGACTCTGTCTACACACACACACACACACACACACAAAACATACCCAAATCTGGGGATGGAAAAGAGTGGAAACCCATATTTCTGTCATCAGGAGCCACGATTTGCAATGATTGCAAGACAATTTGGACGGCTTCTATGTCTTGTTTGTCTTCCTCACTTCTTCCTAAACAACCACATTTTATCAGTAAGCCAAATTATTTTTGAACGGAAGTGAGAGGGGCTGGGCTAATGTTTTTCCAAGTAAGGTCCTTTGCCCCAAAGGCCTCACAATGGCTTGGGACAAGTATAAAAATGCATATTCCTGACCCTTCCTAGATCTATATTTACCATCTCTGGGGGGTGACACCAAACACCGAGAGTGTTATTAAGCTTATAGGATATCCTGTGTTCATAAGAACCATTGATCCCGACATTTGAATAATTAGGCTTTCCCCAAGAAAACAATTCTAGAAAGTGAGAAGCTTTTGGAAAATGTGTGAATCTGAGAGAGAAAAATCTCTACTAACAAAAAGAAAAAAAACCACACACACAAAAACTTGGCTCTTTTTGGTCAGATATCATGGTCATAAGGTGAGTGAGTTTGCTTGGAGCTGTGAAGGTGTAGAGGTCACATTTGGCAACACACACAGCTTCTCAGGAAAGGATCAGGTTTTGCTCTTGTTTATAAAATTTTTAAAGGACTGGAATTGGGCTTCCTTTGCTCTCCTGAAATCTTTTAGATACCTTTTGAGAAGACCTCTTAAATTCTTTCCCTTGAAGGCTGTTTCTGACCCAGATCTCCAAGGGCCCTCAAGGTGCCTGCTCATTGATCTACCTCAATCAGGTATCTGCACATTTTAATCAAGAGCATTCACGGCCTTGGACACATTGCTTATTTTAGTGATAATGCACATTGGTTTTTGACTTTCCCCCAAGGCTGAGTAACTTCCCAGGGGTGTAACACCTCATCTATGCAGCTAGCCACATGTCCTGGGTTAGTGCCTCTGTCTGTTCACTTGTATTTTGCTGGACCAGGCTTTGGACTCAGGTTTCTTTTTTCTTTTTCTAAAACCCTTAGTCATTTGCAAAGTGGAAGCTGCTATGCTCCTTCCCTTGCTACCCCACTATCCAATAAGCATAAGGTTTCCCTAACCACGAATCTTATTCTGTTTTCTTTTCAAGATGGCAAACAGCACACAGATTCCTTTGTTTTGTACAAATAAACTTAACTATCTGACTTTCGGTGATTGTTACTTTATTTCTTATTTTTGAGTGGAAAGAAGAGAAGTAAATAGGGTCAGAGTACTTTACCACTGCAAACTCCCCAGGAGCCCCTAAAATAAAGTTCCAAATTTTGAGATCAGTCAAATCCATTGGCCACTTCTTCTCTGTTGCTTATCTGTGTCTTTATCCCAGGACCTTTGAACTTGCTGTTCCCATGGCTTCATGTGCTCTTCATCAGCCACTTGGCCAGCTCTGCCCGTTTGCTTTCTTCAGCTCTCTGAGCAAATGTACCTTTCTCGTGGACGCTTTCACTGACTATCCCTTCAGTGGCACTCTCTCTTTTCCTTGCCCTGCTTCAGTTCTCCCCATACCACCTATCTTCACCTGACTGATTAGATATAGTTTTGTGAGTATATTTGTCATATCAAAAAGTAAGTTCCATGAAGGTGAGGTCTTATTTGTTTGTTCACTGCTGTAGCCTCAGTACCTACAACAGTGCCCGGCATATGGTAGACTCTTAAGCCATACGGGATGAATGAATGAATGAATAAGTGGATGTAGAAATAAGGTCCAAATGATTATCTCCTTTACGTATAAATGTTTCCAAGAATGAACATGCATATTCGGAGAGAAGTTATAAACTATAGGAGTTTGAAAAAAGATGAACCTTCAACCTACCTCTACGCCTGTAGAGATGGTTTCTCTTCACTAACAACTGCTGTTCCCAGAACTATGGGAAAGACTTGCAAGAAAAAATAATAAAAATCTGTTCATTTTTATGATGTTACAGAAACCTTTGCATTAAGTAGATATCACAGAAGCTGTTTTCTGCCTACTAAATATTTGAATCTCAATATTTACCATCAAACATCGAAGATTGGATAAGATGTAAATGCAAGCATTCCTAGCCTCCATTATTAACATTATTTCCCTCAGAATATGCCACGAGCCATGTGCACACACCCTGTCTTCAATACTGCCACTTTTCTACACATATCAACTAAAGAACAGGATTCCTTGGGTGTATTTATAATACATAATATTATATATATATATTATACTGAGATGAGTGATTTTTATTGTGGGGAATGCTCTGAGAATTGTGAGATATTTAGCAGAATCCCTAGCCGCTACCCACTAGAAGCCAATAGTACTGTCTTCCTAGTTGTGACAACCCAAACTGTCTCCAGACATGGCCGAATGTCTTCAGTGTGTGTGTGGGGTGGCAACGTCACTCTCAGGTGAGAACCACTGAGTTACACCAAGACAGACCCTCATTCTCGGGCTGCTGAATCAGTTGGCCTCGGATGGAGCCCGAGAATACGTGTTTTAAAGCATCTCTGCCTTAGGTAAGTGAAATAATCCCCCAGAACTGAGAAGTACCTCCCCATTTATTCTCCTTGGCATGACAGCACGTTCCTCATTCTGAGGTCTTGGAAAGGATCCAGTCTTCAACTAACTGAAAGCGGAGTGTCAGAAAGATATACCTGCAGAGGAGAAATAGAAGAAAGTCAGTTATTGCCAGTTCCCTTCCTCTCTTCCCTCTCCCTGATGTGAGAGACACTGCCTAGGACACAAACCAAATTGTCAAGTGCCAGCATCGGAAGCAGTCTAGCCTCACGCGTGGAATGAAGAAATAAATAGAATTGGAAGTGTGTGCTTGTATCAGTCTGTGAACACCTGGGCATTCTGACCGATACCACGGGGGGGACCTGGGACTTTTGCTCCGTGTCGTCGTGATGAGGTTTAGAGCAGTCCCTGAGAGAGTGGCCAATCAACAGTCAGTTGAGTTTAGAATCTAAAAGGAGAACGGCAACTTGGAAGACGTGGATCTAGCAATTGACCCTTCAGCCATTTGTTCCGATGTGGCTGTTTTTCAGGACATATTTCCATTCCTGCAGGTCTCTAATTGTGACCTGGTACGTGACGGCCACTTATTTTTCATCTCTGAAAGTAGATAATCAGAGATAGCATTATGGAGATGTGGAACTCATGTACCAATAAATCCTCCTTATGCTTCACGCCTCTTTCCCCTCTTATAAAAGTGTGGCTATATTTCCATTTGGATTGGACTATAACTATTAGAATATTGGCAACTTCATATCGCTAATCCTAACCTCTTTCCTATGTCTCCATATTACCCCAGTCCCCTTCTCTCTCCCTCTCTTTTCCTCTCTCCCCCTCTCTCCCTCCTCAGGACTCCATCCTCTATTTCCCTGCCTTTATTAACACATGCGTACTATGCAGAATACCAGCTGTGAAGGTCAATAGATGTTACTGAGAAAAATTAAGAAAAAGAGGAGGTTTCCAAATTTCAATAGCTGTTAATTTGAAAACCCAGTGATGCACTTCATATGTCTGGAAGGGAGGTCCTGTGGTCCAGCATAACCAATGACGTGTAAAATTCTTGATCCTACCAAACGCATCAGTTCTGATGAGAATTTTTGTTTATGCCACCATTTCTACGATTGCACAGTACTGCTTTTTTTCTTTATTTGGGCTCTCTGATTCAAGGGGTGGAGATGTAGTATTAGAGAGACTGTTAATAGAGTAGTGACCTTAAGACCCTATGGAGCAAAAATCTCTACGTGGGCCAGGCGTGGTAGCTCATGCCTGTAATCCTAGCACTCTGGGAGGCAGAGGCTGGTGGATCACCTGAGCTCAGGAATTCAAGACCAGCCTGAGCAAGAGTGAGACCCCCATCTCTAAAAATAGCCAGGTGCTGTATCGGGTGCCTGTAGTCCCAGCTACTTGGAAGCTGAGGCAGAAGGATGC
Organism: Perodicticus potto; assembly: GCA_963574655.1. NCBI lineage: Eukaryota > Metazoa > Chordata > Mammalia > Primates > Lorisidae > Perodicticus > Perodicticus potto. Next base: position 11,252 of record CAUYRH010066612.1, on the reverse strand, counting down.
CGTGAGCCCAAGAGTTTGAGGTTGCTGTCAGCTATGCTGACATGGCACGCTACTGAGGGGACAAAGTTAGACTCCATCTCAGAAGAAAAACAATCTCTATCTGCACTGATCAATAAAGCAAACTTGGACAAACAAGTTTTGCTGTCCTGACCCAGCAGTGATCTGGGCCCCTGGTATCCAGTTACCCATCAAAGCTTGCTTTCTTGAATGGAGCCTGAGCCATTGCAGCATCTTTGTGAGCTTTCTATAAGTGGACCTTGTTGACTATCCTTGCCCTGCTTGCCAACCCCACTTCTTTTTCTTGGATCACAAATGGAATTTGTCACCTCCTCATGGATGTTACACCTCACGTCACAATGCCTTTGTTCCTCGGTGCATAACCCATTTGTTTTCTTTCTCTTCATCTCTTTAGCCTTTATATACCTGCATTTGTGTATTCAAACATGGTTCATTATAACCGTAGTTTTTGTAATTTACACTTCAAATATTACGTTTTCCTGTTGTGATTTGGAAAATACAGGAAAGCATAGAGAAGAAAATTATCACTATTAACATTTTTGTTTAAGTTCTTATAATGTTTTAAGGCATATATGTTGCATTGGGGTCATACACATTACAACATGTATTCACTTAAAATCATCTTTACAGCATTTCCTCGTCATTCATTACTATTTGAAAGGATGTCTTTAATATATGCACAGCATTCCTTTATATGTAGGTATATCATGTATCTATTCTTATATTATTAAACACTTAAGTTATTTTTAGTTGTGAATTATGGGGTTTCTTCTATATACATCTTTTATTTCACCCCTCATTATTTTATTAGGGTAAATTTATAGAAATTACATTACTGGGTTAGATGGTATGACCTTTGTCAAAGCACTTAGTATATATTTCCAAATTGTAAAACTAAAAAGTATAGTATATATTTCCAATTGCAAACTAAAAAGTTTGCTTCAGTTTATTTTTTCACCATCAGTGACCTTAAATGATCCTCCCTCCTCGGCCTCCCGGAGTGCTAGAATTACAGGCATGTGCCACTATGCCCACTCAGTTTTTGGCTCTTACAAATAAAGTTTCTGTAAACATTGGTGCACAGGCTTTTGTGTTAGCAAAAAGTTTCATTTCTGTAGGATAAATGCCCAAGAGTGCAATTGCTGGGTCATATTGCATTTGGATGTTTAGTTTTATAAGAAATAGCCAACTGTTTTCCAGAGTTGCTGTAACATTTTACATACTCACCGGCAATATGGGAGCGAGTGATTCCGTTTCTCTGCATTTTCACCACTGTTTAGTGTTGTTATTATTTATTTTAGCTATTCTTCATTGTACATGTAGTTAGCAAATATTTTACCTCAATCTATATCTTGTCTTTTCATTCCTTTCATGGCATTTTTCACAGAGCAAAAGTTTTCATTTCAATAAAGTCCGATTTATCATTTTTTCCTTTTATGGATCATGCTTTTGGCATCAATTCCGAGAACTCTTCATTTAGCCCTAGGTCCCAAAGATTTTATCCTAAGTCTCTGACCTATTTGAGTTAATTTTTGTATAAGATGTTAAATTTAGGTCAAGGTGGGTTTTTTTTTTTTTTTTTTTTTTTTTGGTGTATGTGGGTGTGTTTTGCCTATAGATGTCCAATTGCTTTAGCACAATTTATTAAAAAGGCTCCTTAATTTTTTTAAGATGCTAAAGATTCAAGCATATATGAAGGCTGATGGAAAGCAGACTTTGGAAGGGTATGAGGTCAAAGATACAAAAGTCTGGAAGCAATAGGAGCATAGATCCTTGAGAAGGAGAAAGTAAATGAGGTCTAGTTTCAATACTTGAGGTGTGAGATGTGACAAGTGCAAAGAGGAGGAGGAATGTCATTGTCATATTTTCTTGTCAGAATCATTTGGGATTATGGGGATTATAGTCGAAAGTGCAATCTTGAAAGCCTTATGTATTTGATTCATCTTTTTTTTTCTTGAATCTCATACTGTTGAATCATGTCAATCTTTTACTAAAATCTTACTAGGATAAATAAATTTAAACCCATGGTTATTCATGTTCACTATTAGTAGATGATGTGGGGAGTTGCCACATAAGACATGATTTTGTTCTATAGGGGTTTATAATCAAGTTGAGCAAAATGAAAACAGTTAAACAGATCCAATAAAATATATAAATATGTTGAAGTGCTAAAGACAGGCCTGCAATACTTTATCTAAAACATTTAGAGCCTGAACTTAAGGATTGATTTTTTTTTTCTCATTTTAGAAAGGTAATACGATTTGTAAACTGTACAATACGAAATGGCTTTAGTGAAGTAGGGCCACAGCACCTATTAATAATAACCAAACTGTAATATGATAAAATATAGACAATACCAAAGCTTATATAGTAAATGAAGATTGTAAATACAACAAGTTTATTGTCAAATGAAGAGAAAAAAGTTCTCTTTTCTGTAATGTTTGGGTTTCAGATTTATGGGAAAAGACTGTAGATACGTTTCATAGGTATTCACTGATACAGGGAAAAGAAAAGCATTTAGGAAGTTTTTGAGAAACATCTCAATTTTTTGAGAAACGTCTCAACTTTTTTCAGTCATAGAATCTGAGACTCCAGACAAGAAGTAATTTATTCAAATGCATATGACTTAGCATCCTCTGGAAATCTGGAAGAAATGCTAATCTCAGGGCCCATCCTCGACCTTCTTGAATCAAAAATCTTTGAGTTGGGCCCACATAATCTGAGTTTTAGAAAGACTTCCAGGGAATTCAGATGCACACTAAAGTTTATGTCATACATGTTTAAGGGGTCCAGCACAAAGCTTTGATATACATAGTAAAATAGTTACTATAGTCAAGCAAATTAATTTATCCCCTCACATGGTTACCCACTTTCGTGTTGAGAATCACTGGCAGAGCAAAGTAGGTGACAGAGAACCAGGATTCCAACTCAGGAGTTTCTGGCTCAAAACGAAATGCATTTTTGATGCTATTTCCTTTGCTTTCAGTGGAAAGAAGCAAGAAATTGATGTAAGCTCAGAGGTGACAATGCCTTTAAAGAAGATACATTGGAATATACTTCACTTTAATATGGAGGTTGCCAAAAACGTATGAAAGGAAAAAACCGTATTAAAATTGTAATGTTCAGTGTTTACTGATAACAAAAGATGAATACAAGTCACATTGAACACTTCTGTAATTGCAGAAGTCAAATGAGACTTGAGTATTACAAATTTAATATGTTTTTTCTTTCTTAAAATGTGTATACATTTTTTTGCATCCTCTGTATATGAGAACAAAAGAATTTTGTAATATACACCCCTAGAAAATTTAATTGTCTCCTAATGATATCAAGAAGAAATATAAGCATTGATAATTTCCTATTTTATTTCTTCTATGTTAACACTTTAAAGATGGTACCATTTATTTTGCTATTTCAAGACCAAAGTAGTAATTTAACTTAATTGCAAAAATTAAGAGTTAAGCATTATGAAAAGAAGAGGTTCTCAAATACTCCTAAGATGGTTATTGACCTATTATTTACCGTCTCTGACATAAGCATATTTTTGTGGTAAGTTGATGTGTCTTGCTTTCTTACTTTCACCCTAAATCTCAGTGTATAAGTTGACAAATTTAAGAAAAAATCCATTAAAACATCCTTTTACAAGTAAATGACGGCTATTTGTGTGGCTCCAGCTCTGCTTAGAAGGCAGGAGTCCATATCAACTAGGATATTAAGGGTTTGAACTTAAAGGATGAGTAAGGGCCCAGAGGAAAGGAGGAAATTGAGGACACTGCTCATTTTGCTCCTCATTCACTGACAAACACGATGACTTAGTTCTGAAAGTGAGCAGGTAGAAATTATTAATAATATGGATGTGCTTAGAATGAGAACTAGCAAAATACAAACCTAATACTCTCCTAGGTCACGTCCCAATAACTCAGTGTCATATTGATCCTCTACAAAGAGGAATACCGTGTTGGCAAATAAATCACCATAGAAACAAAATGGCAAGAAATGCTAAGACTCACATCTCTTTTGAATTCTTTTTTTTTTTTTAACCTTTGTGAGTCAAACTTAGCTCTAAAGGAGCATATGAGTATAATCCCGTATCTTCTAGCAATGCATCATATCAGTATAGGACAGCTGTTGCAGTTATCTTTTGCTGCATAACAAATCACCTCAATGCTTAGTGGCTTAAAACAATAACAGTAATTATTCTCACAAATCTGCAATTTGGTAGGGCTCAGTGGGAGAGCATATCTCCGTTCTATTCAGTAACTGATGGGACTACTTGAAGGTTGTGGGCTAGAATTGTCTTAAGGTGCGTGCACTCACAGGTCTGGCTGTTAGCTTAGATACTAGCTGGGGCTTTCAGCTGAAACACCTACAGGTCACTTTTTCCTGTGGCTTGCGCTTCTTCACAACATCATGACTGGGCTCCAAGGGCAAGAAACCAAAGAGGGAGAGTGAACCAGGTAGAAGCTGCCTTACCTGTTATGATCTAGATTAGGAAGTCAGGTGGTATCTATCAACATTGAAGTTGTCATAAAGTCTCTCCCAGGTTTAAAGGGAGGGAAAATAGACTGTAACTCTTGATAGGGCAGTGATGAGGTTCCAGAGAAAGAGCAAATGGGGCTATTGTTGGAAAATACAGTCAGCCATAGGAGTTTAAGAATTATACCCTTGATTTTTTTTTTTTATTGTTTTAAACTAATTTCAGAATAATTTTAGATGAGTTACAAAAATAGTACAGGGTTTTCCTATAGTACCCTTCACCCAGTTTCCCCTTATGTTACATCATGCATGACCATAGAAAAATTACAAAAACTGAAAAATTAACCTTGGTACAATACTGTTAACCAAACGACAAAATTTATGTAGATTTCACCAATTTTCCCCCTTAATGTTCTTATTCTGTTTCAGGATCTAATCCAAGATCCTGTATTACATTTAGTTGTGTCTCCTCAATCTCTTCAATGAGAGACATTTCCTCAGTGTTTCCTTGCCTTTGTCCTTGCCCTTTTTTTTTTTTTATTAAATCATAATTGTGTATATTGGTGCAATCATGGGGCACAATGTGCTGACTTTATATACAATCTGAAATATTTTCATTGAACTATTTAACATAGCCTACATGGCCCTTTAATCACTATATGAAGACATTTATATTCTACCTTTAGTAATTTTCACTTGTACTAAAGCAGTGATTTTCAACCGGTGTACCGTGGCACCCTGATGTATCGTGAGAGGATCTTAAGTGTGCCTCGAAAATTTTAAAAGGTCATCAATTAAATGATTTTCAAAAGAAGTTCAAAGCATATTCATTTTTTAAACTCTTTTTTTCTGATCAACATAATTTAAGTGTGCCATGGAAGTTTAACTATGGGGTCAAGTGTGCCATGAGATAAAAAAGGCTGAAAAACACTGACCGAGAGTCACAAGAACCTGGAAGAGGCAAGGCGGAGAGCCTTTGAGAGAGCGTGGTCTTGTCCACAATTTGGTTTGAGACTCTAGAACTATGACAGAATACATTTCTGTTGGTTTTAGCCACCTGGTTTGTGGCAATTTGGCATAGTAGCCCTGGGAATTTAATTCACAACTAGAAGGACTTGAACTTGAGTGCCATTCAGGCCTTCTTCCTCCAAGAAGGCAACATGACTCAAACCCTCCCTGTCTCTGCTTAGCCACAAACCTTTGTTACTCGCTCTTTGCCATTTTGTAAGAGGCTTTCCCTGTGGAGGAGGCTTGTGAGTGGGAAGAACTTGCAGCCATGTCTGGATGAATAAACATGACTTATTCGGGGTTAATTAGCAAGACCACTTTCCAGGAGGCACATCCAATTTACTCTGTTTCATCAGTAATAGTGGTGATAATTTGATCTCCATCTGCCTGACTCTTCGGCCAACTCTCAGGTGGAGAAAGATTGTTATTTATTCACTTCCTAAAACCTCAGAATCAATCAAAGGGGCAAGGCAGAGCAGAAAATGGGCCAAGAATTCAGTAGTGGGCAAAATCCAAACAAAAAGGAGTGAGATGCCCAGCGTGGTGCCATGTGGGCATTTCAGAGTTGGCTGTGCATTTACCAAAGGTGCCCCTTCACCAAGATACTTTACTTCCACCCATTGGAAAATGCTGATAATACATGGACTGGGATAAAACCACAGAGTTTACTGTCATCTTCCTGGAGTCACCCCAAGTCAGGTGCAATCACAGCACCTGAGATAAGAAAGACGCCCTCCAGGGTTGACTGGTACCCAACCTGTCCTACAGTAAGTCAGTAATGATGAAGACATCATTACTTTATTACACCATAATAGAGGAAAGGGGGACGCCCATACACCAAGTTTCTCCTTCCCTCATACAATTCAGCCCATCAAAGGCCACCTCCTAATTCAGCCTTGCCCTGTCTATGATTTGGTTTGGACTCAAGAAACCATGCTTGTTATGTCTACCTAAAAAATGTACAAGTTCTGCACGGACTAGCCTCTAGCTTCATCTCAGTTTAGGTCTGCCATCAGACACTTCCTAGAGCTATGAAGAGACTCTCAGAAGCTGCTATGGCTCTGAAGCTTGTTTTTGCTAAATCCCAGTCATCCAATCCAAAAACAACATGTGCACTCCCCAGCACACCTCCACCTGCCATCTCTGCAACAGCCTAAAAAAGTGCTCATAAAGTTGTGTAATGAATGAATGAATGAATGCCCCATATGTGTAAACAATGCAGCCTCTCTCCTCCCTGAATCAAATGTGCATACAATGAATTCATACATATATTACCTTCGTGAATTTTCCCCTGAACATGCTCTCCAATACTACTATCTGCTTGTTATTCTTCAAATTGACTCCCCTTTTTTCTTAAATGTTTTGCATTTAAAATATAATTTAAATGTAAGATTTACATTCTAAATGAAAATGAAGACAGGCGCACGGCCTACAGACACATGAAAAAATGCCATAAACTTTTCTCTCTCTTCTCCTCTCTACTCCCTTTCTTTTCAGAACTAGGGACAAATAAAAATCAAGTTCAGAATTCAAGTATGGGAAGCTCTTATCAGCATGTAAATCAAGAAGGGAGACATCTCCTTCCAAGAGGATCTTTAAGTGGTAGATATCCCGAATTAATTGACATAAAACACAAAATACTTTTCTGCATAAACAGACACAAAACACAAAATAGTGCACCACTTAAGAAAAGCCCTGTGGGAACAGCTGGTAAATTTCACATGAAATTTAGCTTCAACTGGGAAAAATGGTAAGCCTGATGGAAATGTTTAGTTTAGCTTTTAGTTTCTTCCCACAGATGCTGCAAATCATTCATGAGTGGAGACATACCATCCCGGGTGTGAGGCTGTTTAAGGCGTAGGCAATGTCCATAAGAGCTGGCGCCGTGTAGATATGTGTCAGCTGAAGTTATTTGGATACAGACAACAGAAACTGACTCTGGGTCCAAATAAAATCTGTGGGAAGGATATGGAAGAGCAGGAATACTGGCAGGTTGGGTTCACTCTGAGAATCTGTGGAGCAGGAATTCCTCTCCGGTCTCATCAGAGTACTGCCGCTACAATGAAGGGGGCTCTGGGGTCAACGTCCAGCAAAAGGCATCTGATTGGACCACTGTGGTCACCACTTCCCCCATCAAATGGCTAGCACCAGTCAGACTCCTTAATGAATGATGTTACCGTGTGCACTCAACGGGTGAGGGAGAATTCCCTACCAGAACCTCAGAGTGCTCTAAACGAAAGGAGGGAACGCACGCCCGTCCGCCCAGAGGACTAACTGTCCACTGCTCTGTGAAGAGCACTATTGATTTATGGCTTTTAGGTCGTAGTCATGTAGTTTGTTAGGAGAGCGGGAGGGTGTAGGGAGAGAATGAGAAAATGCTTTTTCTTGTTATTTCATATCATATAACCGGGGATAAGTAACCCACATGGGCACTGGGCATAAAGTGGTTCCACTACCAAACCTTTGGTCTCTGCTGCAGTCAGCAAAGTGGTTGAATTTTAATACATCGAAAGTACCACGCTACTGATGTTCTGCTCAGTGTGGAACCTGTTTAGCTGGCACCCAATTTTAAGATGTTCTCTCTACCGAAAGGAGAGATCAACACAGTCTGTCTGCTTGTCCAGGGAGTGAGACAGAACACAGAGGTATTTGGACAGGAGACCCCTAGATGGCAGAGCCCCAGCCCTGCAAACTGGAGAGATACAAGTCCTGGGGAAGGAGTGGGAACGAGTGCCAGGTCTGTCTTGCAGAGCACATGGAGGGAAGGAAATAATCCGTGTAACGTTGTTGGTGACATGTACTTACAACTGCCGAGTATCTGGGACAGGTATTACCACGTTCCAGATACCCAGCTATGACTATCCCAGAGCAGGTCGGCAAAGGGCAATGTCGAAGAGGCTCAGCAAAACCTGAGCAAAAGGAAGAGAGGATAAACCCAGAATGTTTCATCAAGGAGATCTTTGCCTTTGGCAGCTGGAGAAGAGTTTTCATGGACTAAGAAATCGGCATGAATTATACATGCACTAGTACCTCTATAAACTGCTTATAATTTATTATACTTGATTTTTCATGCATTAAAAGTTATAGGAAACAGCTTGAGGTATTCATTCTGGAGTGTGGTTCATCCTGTCCCAAGTTAGCTTTCTGCTATTTTCAGGCAATTCCTGGAAGATCAGAGAAGAGCTTGGCAGGTCTGCAGATGGACCCAGCAGACTCTACCCCATAACCTGCTGGGGAAGGAGGAGCAAGCAGGTGAAACTGCAAAGCCGGGTGTGATGGGGGATGGCGCCAGGGTGACACAGAATGACCAAGTCTGTGGAGCCTGGGGTACCTTGTCACAACTGGACTCAAAGCCTGGCTGTGCCATTTATTGGCTTTGTGACCTTGGGCATGTCACTTAATCTCTCTAAGCCTTACTTTCTTCATTTAAAAACTGGCTGTCTTACCCTGTGGGGCTGCCGGAAAATCAGGCATGTCGTGGTTGGCACGGTGCCTACTCGTAGCAAGAGATCAGGGTGGCTGAGCTTTTAGTTCTACACAACAGGCAAGGTTCTACTCATTTACGGGTTAACATAATGGGAAAATAAATCTTGATTAAAGCTTTGGGTATAGATTGTGGGCCTGCTTAGATCACTGATAATCCCCAGCACACACACAGTAAAACAACTCTAAGTGCATTAACATGAGTTCATGGTGGGCACTTTGTGAGCTCTCTGCCTGGCCTGTGCAATTTGCTCCAATCTCCAATATGGAGATTGTGTCCAAATTGGACACAATCTTTCGTTGTGTCCACGAAAGTACTCTGTCCAGATTGCAAGGGTTGCCATCCACTTGTACTTGCCTGTCGTTAGATGACGTGTGTGGCATTCTGAGCAGTTCTGGAGGTGGGACATTTTAGGAAAACACTGTCTGTCCCTTTTGGGCTGCAATAACAAAATACCTGAGAAAAGGTAATAGAAGTTTATTTTCTCACAGTTTCAGAGGCTGATAAGTCCTAAGATCAAGATTCTGGAAGGTTCAATTTTCTGGTGAGGGCTCTGCTCTGCTTCCAAGATGGTGCCTTGCTGCTATATCCTCCAGAGGGGATGAAGGCTGTGTCCTCACATGGCGAAGGTGGGATGGCAAAAGGGATGAAATTTGTCTGTCATGCTCTTTTATCAGGACACCTAAACCCATCCATAAGGAGAGGCGCTGTCACAGACTCTGGCTTTTATGCTGTCACATTGGTGACTCCTGAAGTGTAGAGGGGCGCATTCAAACTGTAGCACCTATGTGACAGATGGGCAGAATTTGCAGATGGTTTGGCTGCTCATGCCCAATGAGAAATGCTGGAATGATCTGAGGATTACCTGGAGCATCTGAGACTAGAAAGAGATTGGATTGCCGTCCTCAAAAGTTGAAGGGTTGCCATGAAAGAGAGATTTGCCTGAGTGCAGTGGTTGAAAAAAACAAGGAAGCAGATTATCGCTCAGGATCCAAAGTCTAATAATTAGAGCTGCCCTAAGTTCAGATGGCCCTTTCTATAAGCTGGTTGGACCCCTGTCCCTGGAAGAGTCACGCGTAAGCTGTGACACACTGATAAGAGATGGTAAGGGCATTTTTACGTGGAGGTGGAGTTAACCAGATAACCATGGAAGGCTGTTTGAGCTTTTTGAATCTAAAATTTAATAAATGTTCTACAAGGACAAAAGAAAAAAGTAGCAGTCAGGAAGCTAGTAGAATCCCTAGTGCTTCCTGAGACTAATGAAAAGTTTCTGCAAAAGTGGTCCTTTTGCAAAAGCTTCCACTGGATCTCAGGAATTGGTGACCAGACCAAGCAGGCTGTGTCCAACTGCTGAAAGGTATGGCCATACACAGGCTGTAAGCATCGGACGCTTGAAGTAGAATAAAGGCTTTGAGAAAAAGTGGCTGCCTTTCCTATGGCATCCTGTTGATTATGAGTCATCCTTGGTTACTACTGACTTCTGAAGTCAGGGTGTTCTTGATGTTAGGCTGAAGTGTCTTGATGTTTGATCAAGTCAGACTTGAAAGGGACCCTGTGAAGTCAGGTTAGCCTATTCCTTACATTTTTTAAACAACTACAAGGTGTATTCTATCTTTGAAAACAGCTACAAAAGAGTTGGGAGAACATCCTGTCTTAACCACCATTCAATCCTGCTTGGAGAGGAGAAAAGGGGAAGGAGTAGAGAGTAGTGGCTCTTGAGGTCAGACAGGCCTGGGCTTCTGGGACCAGTCTGGGGACCTTGGCAAACTGCCATACAAAGGGTCAGGTTCCTCATCTTCCCAATGGGCACAGTAATAGTACCTACTCCATAGGTTAGTTACAAGGACCAATAAGAGAATCTATAACCAAGTGCCTGGCATAATGCCTAGTACGTTGCAAGCCCCCAGTGAAGGCTACTTCTTTTTTTTTTGCAGTTTTTGGCCAGGGCCAGGTTTGAACCTGACATGTCCCATATATGGGGCCAGTGCCCTACTCCTTTGAGCCACAGGTACCGCCCTAAGGCTACTTCTTATAATGGGCTTTACTCCCATATTTCCTGCTGTGTTGTGGTAGGAATGGCACAGATGGTCAACAACTTTAATTCAATTTTAAATATTTATTATTGTTGGATTTATCTCTTGGTTCTCTATTCTGTTCCAAATATCTACCTCTCTGTTTTTGTGCCAGTACCATGCTGTTTTGATCACTATTGATTTATAGTACAGTCTCAGGTCTGGTAGCGTGATCCCTCCTGCTTTGTTTTTAT
>CAUYRH010066611.1:0-11879 GCA_963574655.1 Perodicticus potto | reverse complement strand
GTTATCCTAATAGGGTCAGAGGAGATCCAAACTCTCATTCTTCACTGATGATTCGATCCTATACCTGGAAAATCCCAGGGACTCAACTTAATAAATCTTAGAAGTGATCAAGGAATACAGCAGTGTCTCAGGCTACAAAATCAACACTCATAAATCTGTAGCATTTATATATACCAATAATAGTCAAGCTGAAAAAACAGTCAAGGACTCTATCCCTTTCACAGTAGTGCCAAAGAAGATGAAATATTTGGGAGTTTATCTAACAAAGGATGTGAAAGATCTTTATAAAGAGAACTATGAAACTCTAAGAAAAGAAATAGCTGAACATGTCAACAAATGGAAAAACAGACCATGCTCTTGGCTGGGATGAATAAACATTGTTAAAATGTCCATACTACTGAAAGCAATATACAATTTTAAAGCAATTCCTAATAAAGCTCCATTGTCATATTTTAAAGACCTCAAAAAATAATACTTCGTTTTATATGGAATCAGAAAAAAACCTTGAATAGTCAAGACATTACTCAGAAATAAAAACAAAGCAGGATGAATCATGCTACCAGACCTGAGACTATACTATAAATCGATAGTGATCAAAACAGCATGGTATTGGCACAAAAACAGAGAGGTAGATGTATGGAACAGAATAGAGAACCAAGAGATGAACCCAACTACTTACCACTATTTGATCTTTGACAAGCCAATTAAAAACATTCAGTGGGGAAAAGATTTCCTATTTAACAAATGGTGCTGGGTGAACTGGCTGGCGACCTATAGAAGACTGAAATTGGATCCACACCTTTCACCATTAACTAAGATAGACTCTTACTGGATTAAATATTTAAACTTAAGACATGAAACTATAAAAATATTAGAAGAAACTGCAGGGAAAACTCTTGAAGGAATTGCCCTGGGTGAATTTTTTTTTCCTCATTTTTTTTTATGAGGAGGACTCCCCAGGCAATTGAAACAGTATCAAAAATATACTACTGAGACCTGATCAAACTAAAAAGCTTCCGCACTGCTAAGAACACAGTAACTATAGGAAGCATACAGCCCTCAGAATGGGAGAAAATATTTGCAGGTTATGCCTCTGACAAAGGTTTAATAACCAGAATACACAGAGAACTCAAACGTATTAGCAACAAAAGGAAAAGTGATCTCAGGGTGGGCAAAGGAATTGAAGAGAAACTTCTCTAAAGAAGACAGGGGCACGGCCTACAGACACATGAAAAAATGCTCACCATCTTTAATCATTGGAGAAATGCAAATCAAAGCTACTTTGAGATATCATCTAACTCCAGTAAGATTAGCGCACATAACAAAATCCCAAAACCAGAGATGTTGGGTGGATGTGGAGAAAAGGGAACACTTCTACATTGTTGGTAGGAATGCAAACTAATATATTCCTTCTGGAAGGATGTTTGGAGAATACTCAGAGATCTAAAAATAGACCTGCCATTTGATCCTATAATTCCTTTACTAGGTATATACCCAGAAGACCAAAAATCACATCATAACAAAGATATCTGTACCAGAATATTTATTGCAGCCCAATTCATAATTGCTAAGTCATAGAAGAAGCCCAAAGTGCCCATCGACCCACAAATGGATTAATAAATTTTGGTACATATATACCATGGAATATTATTCAGCCTTAAAGAAAGATGGAGACTTTACCTCTGTCATGTTTACATGGATGGAACTGGAACATATTCTTCTTAGCAAAGTATCTCAAGAATGGAAGAGAAAGTATCCAATGTACTCAGCCCTACTATGAAACAAATTTATAGCTTTCATATGAAGGCTAAAACCCAATTATAGCACAAGAATATGGGGAAAGGGGAAAGGGGGGAGGTTGGGTAGAGGGAGGGCAATTGGTGGAATCACACCTACGGTGCACCTTAGAAGGGTACAAGTGAAACTTACTAAATGTAGAATACAAATGTCTTCATATAGTGATTAGGAAAATGCCATGAAGGCTATGTTAAACAGTTTGATGAAAATATTTCAAATTATATATGAAGTCAGCACATTGTGCCCTATAATTGCACTAATGTACACAGCTATGATTTAATAAAAATTAAAAAAAAAGAAAATTAAAAATCAGATTACTATTCATAAATAAATAGGCACTGTCAACATTTTAATATGCCTGGTGATATTAAAAATATTTTCAAATAACTATAAAACATTTTATTTCATGTGTATTTATAACTAAATTTATTTTTAAAGTGACTATAGACTTCTGATTGGTCCAAGGCAGGATTAGTCTCATACAGCCTCACTATCTCTTCCTCAAAGATTAATTATAACTAAAACTTGGAACAGTGGACAAAAACAAGTACGCACACACTCTGAAGAGTAACTATTAATGGCCAGATGCAGATAGAAATAAAATCCTGAATAACAACCTGTAGTGAGGTGATTATAGTGGGTTAATTTTTCTTCTCTTTCCCCTGATTTACCCATGGGCAAGTGGAAGCATAGAACTGTCCAGCAGGTGCTGGAAGTGAAAGCTCTTGGATTAATCACCAATATTTCCAGCCAGGCTAGTGGGAATGGGGCCTTCTGCATGTTGAAAAATGAGGGGGTTGGCTCCCATTTGTTTAGTTTTTCTCTACCCAGTTACAAAGCTGTTCTGCAGCCTCAGCAATAGCAAAGGAACCTAAAGCCCTGAGAAACTGCTTAACTCACTGGACAAAGGAAAAGGAAAGAGACTTCTATTGCCCAAAGGATGTAGGGGTAAGTTTCCATTATTTTTCTTTTGCTGCTTCACCTGCAAGTTCAAGCCAGTCATGTGGAACTGCACAACAGCACAGGGGACTGAAATATCGAGCAGAATATGAAAAAAGGAAACATATGAAAATATCAGAAGTTAAGTTCTTCCTTATCGGTGATGACTCTAAGTGCAAATGGAATACACTTTCCAATTAAACAGTAGAGATTTGCATTTCACCACAAAGACATTTGCACCATAATGTTTACTGCAGTTCAATTCATAATTGCTAAGTTGTGGAAGCAACCCAAATGCCCATCAACCTGCAAATGGATTAACTAATTGTGATATATTTATACCATGGAATACTATTCAGCCATAAAAAGATGGAGGCTTTACATCTTTTATGTTTACCTGGATGGAGTTGAAGCACATTCTTCTTAGTAAAGTATCTCAAGAGTAGAAAAAAATATTTGATGTACTCAATACCAATGTGAAACCAATATATAAACATTTATACTCTGATATGAATAATAAAACAAAAATACAGTTTAGCAGAAAAAAGGGGGGAAGAGAGAGAGGAAGGGAGAGGAGGCAGGGTGATTGGTGAGAGGAGGGAAGGCTTTTGGTGAGAACTCACCTAATGTGCACAAAGTGAGGGTATTCAGCACAGCCCCTCTAGGTGTGGGGCTCTTCTACAACCTAAACTTTACCTTGGAAGTGAGAACAATGTAACCTAAAAATTTATACTTCATATTAATTTTAAATTTAAAAAATGAGACAAAGTAAGATATTTGGAGAATGAATAACAAAATGTGATCAAACTATATGCTGTCTCCAGAGGACTCAGTTTAGATCCAAAGACACAAACAGGTTGAAAGTGAATAAATAGAAAAAAATACAACACACAAACAGCCATCAAAGAGAAACAAGGTGGTTATACTAATTTTAAGTCAAAAATTGTTCCAAGAGTCAAAGAAGGACGTTATATATCAATAAAAGGGTGAATTTATCAAGAAGAGGTAACAATCATAAACATCCAACAACAGAGCTTCAAAATAAGTAAAAACTTGACAGAATTGAAAATAGGAACAATTAGATGATTATAACAGAAAAATTCAGTACCATATTTTCCATAATATATATATAGCCATAAAAGGATATCAGCAAAAACATAAAGAACTGGAACAATACTATCAACCAACTACACCTAAGAGACACATAAACAACCAGCGACCCAAGACCAGCAAAATATAAATTCTTTTCTATTGCACATGAATTATTCTCCAGAAGAGGCCATATGTTAGGCAACATAGTAAATCTCAGTAAATTTTAAGATTGAAATCACACAAACTATCATCTGTGACCAAAATTAAATGAAACTAGAAATTAAGAACAGAGGGAAAACCGAAAAATTCATACATATGGAAATTAAACAAAACTCCCTTAAACAACCAATAGGTCTAAGAATAAGTCATAGGAAAAATCAGAAAATATTTAGAGAGGAATAAAAGAAAAAAACATAACTTACCAAAACTTAAAAGATGCAGTGAATATGCTGCTGGAGGGAAATTTATAGTTGTAAATGCCCACTTTAAAAAAGTAGAATCCGAAATCAATAACTTTATGTGAGATCTTAAGAAACCAAAAAAGGTAGAACAAACCAATCTTAACTCTCAAAGAAAGGAAATAATAAAAATTAGAGTTAAAACAAATGAAATTTAAAAAGTAGAAAAACAATAAAGAAAACAACAAAACTAAATGTTGATCCTTTGAAAATATCAACGAATTTGACATTTAACTAGACAAATAAGAAGAAAGAAGATTCAAATTACTAAAATAAGAAATGAAGATGGTAATGTTAGTAGCACTTTTTCAGACATTTTTAAAAAGATTGTAAGAAAATACCACAAATAATTTTCCCCCAACAAATTAGAAAACCTATATGAAATGGACACATTGCTAAAAAACAAACAAACTAAAACTGACTCAAGAAGAAGTATAAAATAAGAATAGAGGGTGTGCCAAATAAAGATGTTATATTAATTATAAACCTCAGCAACAACAAGAACCAAAAAAAGTACATTATTGGTAAATTATGCCAAACAATTAAAAATGATTTAGCACCAATCCTTCTCGACTCTTCCAACAAATAGAAGAAGGATCACTTCCTAACTCATTCTATCAATCCAGCATTATCCTGACACTAAAACCAGACAAAGACATCACAAGAAAACCAAAGACCAATATTCACTAAGAATATAGATGCAAGCAATCTTCAAGAAAATACTAGCAAAGCAAACCCAGAAATATAGTAAAAAGATTATACACTGTGACCAAGTGTGATTTATCATGGGAAGGCAAGGGTGTTTCAAACCATCAAATTCAATCGATGTGATACATCACATCAAGAGAATGAAGGGAGAAAAGAAAAATAATGATCAGATTAGTTGATGTGAGAAGGAATTTGACTAAACTCAATACTGTTTCATGAAAAAAACTCCAACAAACTAGGAATAGAAGGGAATTTTCTCAACCTGATAGAGGACATTTATAAAAAACCCACATCTAACTCTATACTCAATGGTAACAGACTGAAAGCTTTCTCCCTAAGATCAGGAATGAGCCCAGGAGGCTTGCTTTCACCACATCAATTCAACATTGCACTAGAAGTTCCAGAAAGAACATTTATGCAACAAAAAGAAACAAAAGACATCTAAATGGGAAACTGTGTGCATCTGGATGCAGTGAATATGGTGCTGGAGGGAAAGTTGCTGTTTGGCCTGTCCTTTTTTTACTATCAAATCTCTTTCAATCAATATGACTTAAGTAAGTATACACCCAGCTCCCAGCAGCAGCAACCACACCTAGCACCCAGAACTTAGTTTCCAACATCATTCTCCAAAATAAGAAACCATGGCTCCTCAGAGAAATAGTTGATTCTGTGACAAGTGAAGGAAATATACAAGACAAACCCAGAGCATTATATATAGCATCAGAAAGTCAAGAAGTGCTGAGAAGAGAGAGGGCTGGTGGAGAGAATACCCACATGGATGGCACATCGAAGAGACACTGGTGCCAGCTGAAAGACCACAGTCAAGGCTGGAACATTTGAGCCACAAAATAAATAAAGTGATATTTGATTACAACCCAAAGTACAAAACAAATGTCCTTGAGTCCAGACCTATGTAAATAACTGAGTGAATGATTAACAAATTGGAGAGAAGAAACAAGTCTCCCATGCAGAAGAATTCCAAATAATGCACATAAATGCTCAGCCCTCAATTAGGTGGATCATAAGTCCCTACCCAGAAAGTGTAGGCTACATGTCATAACTTCCTTAAAAACACTACGGAGGAGTGAAAAAAAAAAGAGAGAAATTTTACAGTGGAGAATCCTGACAAACACCACCTCAGGACAGGTGGTCACAGTCAGTATCAACAGTGACAAGCCATATGTGTACCCCTGATAATGATGCAAATAAAATGGCACTGCCTCTGTGGTATTCCTCCCGCTTTGATCTAGTCAAAGACTTTATTCACATATGTATCTCATAGGATGACTTGCACTGACCCTGATGTCTTAGGTTTTATCCAAAGCTCAACTTCTTGCTATTTACAGAGTTTTGGAGTCCGCAAGACTACCTTCAGTTTTGATATTTTGCTAGAAGGACTCACAAGGCTCACTAAAAGCTGTTATACTCTCAGTTTCAGTTTACTGCAGTGAAAGAATGCAGATTCCAATCAGTTGTAGCAGAAGAGGGAAAAATTTAGGAAAGTTCCAAGAATGGAGCTTCAGTTGTTCTCCCCTTGTGGAGTCATGAACAGCACTAACTACCCACTCTCCCAGCTGAGTACTGCCAATCAGGAACGCTCACTGGAGCTTTAGTGTCCAGAGTTTTTATTATAATCGAGGCTCATTCACATATACACAATTGACCACTCACATAGCTGACCTTAGTGCCAAAAGTTTATCCTTTACTGCACATTATTAAAACAAGAGATTGAATAAATATACACAAAATGATGGAAAGGTAACAGGGCTTCAGGTTTCACTGAAGACAACAAAAACCCCAGCTCATTGTCGGAGAATGTCTGGCTACTGGGAGGCAAAATTCACAAATCAAGCCAGTACTTCCAACTCCTGTTGAGACCCCACCCCATAATCTTTGTTATTGCCATCATTATTCAATGTTTTGTGAAAAAGTAACATGCCTATAATAATAAAAATGAAAGCAACTTCTAAATAGAGTACCCAATTAAAAATAAATATATTAGTAAAGGGAGAGAGAGCCATCGGCAAAGAGAAAGGAAACACATACCACAAGAGACAAAATCAACAGCCCTTACATAGCCCAGAGAAAAGCTGCAGTTGCCATTTGGCCTGCCCTTTTTTTTACTATCAAATCTCTTTTCATCAATGTGAATTGAGTAAGTAGACACTCAAGGTAAGTGATTTGGAGCAGATTTTTTTTCCTCTTCCAATTGCTTAGACTAAAATCTGCTTTAGCCGTGGGTTAAAACTGTCTTATTGTTTCCACAATAAATTTTTTTTTTTTGAGACAGAGTCTCACTATGCTACCTTTGGTAGAGTTCTGTGGCGTCACAGCTCACAGCAACCTCAAACTCTTGTGCTTAAGCAATTCTCTTGCCTCAGCCTTCCAAGTAGCCGGGACTAAAGGCACCCACCACAACGCCCAGCTGTTTTTTGTTGCAGTTGTTTAGCTGGCCGGAGCCAGGTTCAAACCTGCCACCCTCGGTGACTGGCTCTGTAACCTCTGTGCTACAGGCACTAAGCCTCCACAGTAAATTACTGATCCTATGTACATGTATAACATGTACATAGACAGTCTCCATTAACATCATGTCATTTGCTTCAGAAGATAGACAGGCAGAATTAGCTCCTTTCCCATTTCACAGATGGGAAAACTCAGACATAGAGGATAAAGAATGATGTTCAGAGGGCAAGGATTCAAACAGGAACTAGGATAACTTTAGATAACTTTAGCAGGGATATCTTGGAGCTCTCACAGATGACATCTGGAAGGATCACTTTTCTTTCCCATCTTCTCTAAGCCACACACTGAGCTCTATATTCAGATCATTTTCTCCAATCCCTTCAATAACAATATTCACACCAAATAACTTCAGATCTCTGGCTACAAAAATTGGAGCAAACATAGTCACCTGACCCAGGATAGAATTAGTCCATTGGCTGGGCTAGGCCAATTATATTTTGCATTCTGGAGATTAGAAGCTATTACTTCTTAAGCATTTCCTATATGCCACGAATAGCACAGAACATTTTATTTATTTATTTAGTTAGTTAGTTCATTTTATTACATAAAATTCCTTTATATTTTACTTTCATTTCATAATTAAAATTTTAAACCAATGAATTAATTTTAATTTAATTTAAAATAAATATAAGGTTTTATGTATTTTAATAAAATTCCTCTTTATTTGTATTACATGCTTTTATCTTAGAACAAGCTTAGATTAACTTATACCTCCCACTTTACAGATGAGGAAACCAAAATTCAGGAAAGCTAAGGGTCATGATCAAGACTAGGCAGCCAGTAAGTAACTAAATTGAAATTCAGTCTTGTGTATATCTGACCAGAGGCTGTCTTTTTAACCGCTATGTGGTGCTACCTCCTGTAAACGAAAATTAATATCTCCACGACCACCCCAAACTCCTCAGGTAGAAGGAAAGGTCAAGCATGGAGGATGAGTCATGCAACACCACCTTCCTAGTGAATTACTGCTACTAACATTAAGTAATAACCACATTCCCCACAGAAAGGTAAAAAGCCTCAGGCGTCTGTGGGGAATTGCCTCTACAGATAATTCATAAGGGTGTTCTTGGCCAGCTTCCCATACACAAGGACATGCCAAGCGTAGCTTTAGGTCTACAGTCTAAATCTAGCTCCTAAAACTATAGTTTTTTCAACTCCACACTGATGATGGTGACTCCGAGCTTATCTTGTCAGGTGCAGAACAGAGGTGAGATGAGATCAATCATTCTTCCACCTACCCAGGGACACCTGCATAATTAATTATTTCTTTACTCCCTTTTTCTCTTCAAATTCACCATATCTTATGTTAAAATATAGGTTTCCTGGGCATCACAAGAATATAACATTTGCTTTACTAGCCCCCATCCTTTTTCTTTCCATGTGCCCTCTCCCCTTAAATTCTGAGTTCCAAAATTCCTCTGTGGGGGCAAAAACGGTCACAGCTGTGTCTGTGGCTTCTGGTATTTTCCAGGTGCATCCTTAAACTTTGGTTTGATAAACTTCCATTAGTTGAGATCTTTGCCTCAATCATTTATTTTGGATTGTCACTCCCTTAGTGGACCCGGCTCTCCCTCAGCCACCCCAATATTATACACTCCAGTACACAATGTGTCACTAAACAACTTGCAGTTCCCCAGATGTATCATACTGGCTATCACCTCTGAGCCCTTCATGCCCTTCCAGATCTGCCACTTACTAACACTCTTTGAGCAATTTCTTTTGTTTCACTGACCCCAATTTCTTTGTGTGCAGAATTGGAAACACACTGATCATAACACTTCACCTCACAAAGTCAGTGAAGGATCAAGTGATGATGGTGAAAGCACTTTATAAAGTGCTGTATAAATATTAGCTAACACAGTACAAAATGATATGTTCCTTAGGGACAAGACAAGAAAAGACCTTAAGAGATAGAAAAAAGCTGCTCTGTTGAATTGGTAAATGCAGATTTGTTCTTTATCCTACTGACAGAAATACCCTTTGTAAAAGTAAAAATAAGAAATTAAAGCAAACTTGTGATAAGGGCTATAAAGAAGCGAATTGAGAAGAGGGGACCTGTAGGGGACTGGAGCATCTGAGGAAAACGTTGACATGTACAAGAACTAACAGAAGCAGTTTCAAGACAGGAAGAAGAGTGGTGACCCACTGTAGAAGGCTGGGGCAGTTTTCCAGGTAAGAGGTGGTGATACTGTCTAGAAAATGGGAGTGAGAGATCAAAGTGAGAGGACTCAAGGCCCAAAAGGCTTGCTGAATCATAGTCAATTATGGAGGATTAAGAGTCCTCCCCACATCTCAGAGTATTGCCTTCAATTTTTTGTAAAGCCTTCCCCTAAGATCAGAAGTAAAAAACAAGGATGCCTGGTTTCACTATTTCTATTCAGCATCGTGATGAAAGTTCTAGCCATGCCAATTTAACATTATATTTATAAAAAAATAATAAAAGACATCCAAATTGGAAATAAAGCTATGTATACATTTGCAGATTGACATCATCTTACATATAGAAATCTTATAGTATCCACACCAACAAAACTATTAGAGCTAATAAATGAATTTAGCAAAGTTGCGGGATACAAAAATCAATATTCTAAAACTAGTAGTATTGCTATACATGAGCAATGAACAATCAGAAAAGGAAATTAAGAAAACATTTCCATTTAGAAAAGCATCAAGAAGAATAAAGTGATTAGGAATATAAATTGAATCAAGAAGTTTGCAAAACTTTTACAATGAAAATTACAAAATGCTACTGAAAGAAATTAAGATACAAATAAATGGAAAGATTTAAAAAAGGTCATAGATTAGAAGAATTAATATTATAAAGATGGCAATAATCTCCAAATCTATCTACATATTTGGTAAAGTCCCTATAAAAATCTCAACAGGCACTTTTGAATAAACAGAAAAGCTGATCATAAAATTCATATGGAATATCAAGGACTTCAGATAATCAAAATAATATGGAAAAGATCAAAATGGAAAGATTCACAGTTCCCTACAATAATTAAAACAGTACAGTGCTGGCATATGTATAGCAAAATAAACCATTAAATACAAAGTCCAGAAATAAACCCAAGCATCTATGATTGATTTTTTTATTAAGTCATTTGTACATAGATGGTGAATACATTTATGCCATTATGGGATTCAATATGCTGATTATTTGTACAAATTGGAGTGCTTACATCCTACTAATCAACATAGTCTTCACCTCATTTACCCAATTACGGCGTTAAGAAATTTGTGTTCTAAACCTGATAGATCCAACTTGTACTTGCAATATGCTCCATAGGTGTGATCTCCCCTATAAACCCTCCCTCTATTGACCCACCCACCTCCCTTCCCCTCTCAATTCCCTTCCCTCCTTCATCCTAGGCTAAGGGTGTGTTTCATTTTTCATATGCAAGTGTGAGTGATTATAAATTGATTTCACAGTAGTACTGAGTACATTGGATATGTGTTTTTCCATTCCTGAGATACTTTACTAAGAAGAATATTTTCCAGCTCTATCCATGTAAACATAAAAGAGGTAAAGTCTCCATTTTTTTAATGCTGCATAGTATTCCGTGGTATACATATACCACAGTTTATTAATCTGTTCATGGGTCGATGGGCACTTGGGCTTCTTCCATGACTTGGCAATTATGAATTGAGCTACAATGAACAATCTGGTGCAAATATCTTTATTGCCAAATGGTTTTTGGTCCTTTGGATATGCACCTAAAAGAGGAAATGCAGGGTCAAATGGCAAGTCTACATTTAGATCCCTGAGTGTTCTCCAAACTTCCTTCCAAAAGGAATGTACTAGCTAGCTTGCTTCCCACCAGCAGTGCATAAGTGTTCCCTTTTCTCCACATCCATGCCAACATCTATAATTTTGGGCTTGGTATCTCAGAGTGGTTTTGGTTTGCATTTCTCTGATGATTAAAGATGATGAGCATTTTTTTCATGTGTCGATAAACCATACACTTGTCTTCTTCAGAGAAGCTTCTGTTCATGTCTCTTGCCACAATGAAATGGGATTACTTGTTTTTTTCTTAGTAATAAGTTTGAGTTCTCTGTGGATTCTGGTTATTAGACCTTTGTCAGAAATATAACTCACAAAAATTTTCTCCCATCCTGAGGGCTATTTGCTTTACTTAGTGTGTTCTTGGAAGTGCAGAAGCATTTGAATTTGATCACATCCCAGTAATGCATTTTTGGTGTTGCTTCAATTGCCCAGGGTGTCCTCCTCATAAAATATTCTCCCAAGCCAATTTCTTCAAGTGTTTTTCCTGCACTCTCTCCAAGTATCTTTATAGTTTTGTGTCTTAGGTTTACATCTTTATCCAGTGGGAATTCATTTTTGTTAATTATTAAAGG
>CAUYRH010066610.1:0-46142 GCA_963574655.1 Perodicticus potto | reverse complement strand
CTAGACAAGAGGGGGACAGGAATGGCTGGCTCCCGTCCCCTCTGGGCTCCACGTCCTCTCCGTTTCTCATCTCCCTGATTGGTTTTCCCACCACCCACATCCCCTGGATTGGCAGGTCCTCACTGGTTACTTCCCACAAATCTTGAATTTGACCATTTCTCAACAACCCCGTCACTACCCAGCAGGTCAAGCCGCCATCTTCTCTCGCCACATCCTGCAAGACCCTCTGATCTTGCCCCCAGGCTGGTTATTTTCATTTCAATATACAAATCAGATCCTATCAGTCCTACTTAAACCCCTACTAAGCACAGGCCACCTGACCATAAGCAACTGTCACCTCTGTGGCTGGGGACAGGTGCCTTCATGGTGTGGACACTGCAGACACAGCTTCATCCCGGGGCTCGAGCTCACTCAGCCTCTTCCCACTGCAGGACTTGTCCCTGGTCCTGCTCTCACTCTCCATGCCCTCCACCTCCCCTTCATCTCCAAGGCCCCCTCTCTTCTGACCCATTCTCAAAGATTCCCACCTGCCGAGAACTTCCTTCCCTGTGACAAGCAAACCTCTCTCCCTCGGTCATTAGTCTCTCTTAGTTCTCTTTCTTTACTTTTCTTCATAGCATTTATTTCCAAGAACAATAACACAATTTATTCATTTGCTTGTTTATTGCCTGTTCACCATGCTAAAATAAATTAAAGTGTATGGGAAAAGAGACTATATATTTTGAAAAATGTTAACATTGCCAACTAGATTAGCCTATAGTGGGTGATCAATAAATATTTGCTGAATGAAAAATAATAACTAAATGTGTGCCAACAATATCCACAATCCAGATGGAAAGCGCCTCTGCCTTCCACCAGGTGTGGCCGCAGTAATATGCACCTTGCTCATCTCACTCCCAGGGCGAGGACTCTGCCTTGCTCATTCCCAGAGTTTCCTGCCATAGGTGGCCTGCATTCGATAATTAGCAAATATTTAATGGATAAAATAGTGTTTACTGTAATGCTTTGTATCATTTGTGTCTCAGCTATACAGTAGGACAGTCAAGAAGGTTGTTATTAAGTACTGAGAGAGGAGAGACGGTCAACCCACAGCCACACGTGCAAAGGACACAAGACAGGGACAGGCCAGATGAGGGTGGGGACCGCTGCAGCCAGACGGGGGTGCACTTTGCACACCGTGCTTAAAGCCTGGACCTTGCCCTGTGGAATGTTGCAAGACAGTTGCGCAAATTGCCATTGTAACCACGATGTCCAGCGTCTCATGCCCTGTAACAGTTCCGCCTCTCAACTCTCCACTTAGACATCTGAGCAGCCGCTCACCTGGAGACCTGGTGACCTGCTGACATCTGTCCTCTGCTCTGCCCTGTACTGCAGGCCGGTGCCGCCCCCGCTCCACTCACAGGAAGCTGCCAGCGGTTTCCACCTGTGCAAGGTCTAAAAATTAAACCAGGTCAGAATATCCTACTTTAAAAGTATCTACTAACTATCGACTTATTCATACACCCATTTAGCTGGTTATTCATATTTACCGGGAACCTATATATCTGAAATATAAGTACTTGGCTATTTCAGAGAAACAGAAATCTTCATTTGAGAGCCACAGCCATCACTCAAGGGGCGCCTCCAAGTTCATGAAGTCTTTAGAATCCAGTGACGGGCTCCCTTACTCCACACCCTGAGTTACTCAGCGATGGGGGGGAGGGGGCGCACTGAGCGTCAGGTGCACAGAGACCCGTGAGGAGCATCTGCCCGCTGGTCCCCCGGACTCAGCTCTGCAGGGGGTGGGTCCCACAGGAGATGCACTTTGTCGTCGCCCACACTTTGCCGATGAGGAAGCGGAGACCCCCTTGTTTGGCAGGAAGCCAGCGAGGGTAGCGGAAACAGTAACGTTGGAAGACCAGCGCGATTTACCAACTCCAATGTCTGTTCTCCCTTTCCCACGTCCTTCCCCTTCACTTCCCTTCCTTTCCCTTCCACATCCTTCTCTTTGTAAGTCCTTTAATCCTGAAGCCATCAGGGGGCAGAGCCAGAGCGGCAGGTGCACCTGTTTGGGGGACCCCCAGCGGCCCTGACCCTGACGAGGCGCCCCTGCTCCGTGACTCCGGAGCCTGCCGGAGGCCAGGTTGGGACCAGGTCCAGGAGTGAGTGTCCCCAGCTGACCGCAGGAGAGAGTGCGGCCTCCTGCCGCCCGGGGGTGGGGGGTGATGCGCAAGTCGGTCCGCAGCCGCAGCCCCCCGCGCCGAGAGAGGAGAACGCAGATCCCCCTTTCTACAGGTGAGAGGAGCACGGGGTGGGCCTCTGGGGCCACCTGGGGGACCCCGGCGTCCTGCAGCGCCACTTCTCACTGTGAAACCAACCACCAGGAGACGTCAGACCCTCCGGAGCGGAGGCACCTGCAGAATGTCACCTTAGCACGAGCGGAGAGGGCGGACTCGACCCACAGGCTGCCGAGCTCCAGCGCCAGGGAGTTGGAGAGATGGAGACGCGCTGGAGACGCGCTGTTCTGAATTCGATTCTTCCGCAGCACCGACGTTCTTGGCCTACTTGGAGCACATTCATTGGTGGGGTGGGGATGTGTCGAGGCTACTTTCCTGATTTGGGTGATAGCGTTATGGTTATGGAGAAGAATGTTCTTGCCTGCAGGAAATAAATACTACTGTTCAGGGAAAATCTGACATCAGGTCAATAACAAGTCCTCAAATTTCACTATTCTGTATTTTCAATTTTTCGGCAAGTTGGAGGTTTAATAATAAAAATAATCCATTTTCCTTCTTGAGAATAACCAAAGCAAGAGCTGGATACCCCTGGTTATATCCACCAAAACCAGGGCGGTGACCAAGGCCGTGTCTCTGCAAAGCAGCTGGGAATGAGCACCAGTGCCGCCTCCCTGGCGTTGTACAAAGACCCAGTGGAAGGGAACCGCTGAGCCACAACCATCATGAGTAGGATTCTCCACCGGATTCTATAGTTTTTACTTGGAAGGGAACTACAGTCTGCCCTCTGCTTCTGTAAGAAAGAATAAAACCTGCTTCTTGGGCAGCGCCTGTGACTCAAGGGAGTAAGGCCCCGGCCTCATTTGCCAGAGGTGGTGGGTTCAAACCCAGCCCGGGCTAAAACCACAAAAAAAGAAAGAAAGAAAGAAAGAAAGAAAAGAAATCTGCTTCTTAAATAATTCATACTTTGCATTGACTGAGATCACAGCAGATGGTTTACAATAATCAGTGCAGACGTATCCTAACACAGCCTGGCTGAAGGGTCACAGGGAGTCGGCAGCATTCCACGACATCTCCCCGTGATTCTCTGCCTGGAAGCTGCGATCCAAGCCAAGATCAAGCCTAGACGTTTTCAACTCTCAAGTCTCACCTTGTTGCTATGGACAAATGTTGTTTTTAATTATTTAGTGATTTGTGAGTGTAAATCCACACAACCTACTGGTTCATCTTTTATAAAATTAAAGAAAATATGATAAAGACTTTTTTTAAAAAGAATAATTTGTGAAGTCTCCATTCTAACACGTTCATTTTAGGTAGTTTTCTCGGTTCTGTGTGCACACACTGTCTGCTCAGAAGCTGTGAAGTATCCACCCCATTTTTTTATTTTTATTTTCTCACTTAATGAGCCTTTGCAAGCCGTTATCGATGTTGTATATGGTTGTCATAACTGTCATTGTCAGTGGCTGAGAACTCAGCTCCCCAAATAAGCTCTACTCCAGATTCAAACCTTGCCTTTCCAAACTGTCCTCAAGTTCCCAACCATCCTCCTTCCCTCCTTTGAACGTCAGCCGTACTCACCACAGGTCCCCATCGACACTAGTCACAGGGCACCTGCTTCATAGGCCTCTGCTCAGGGAGTTCTGCTGTCCCATGTGGCAACAGCCACTGTGTGTGGCTATGCAAATTTAAAGTTAAACTAATTAAAACTAAGTGAAATTAAACATTCAGTTTCAGAGTCACATCCACATTTCTACCGCTCGGTAGCCACATGTGACTAATGCTTACTGTCCTGGATAGGACAAATTAAAAAAACAACTCCATCATAGCAAACACAAAGTTGTTTTCTTTTTAACTTTGGTGGTAGGGAGGCATCCGGGCGGCTCCCTGTCCCACCCGGGGCTTGGGTACAAGTGCTGAGGGGCGGAGCTGGGCTCGGTCAGACACACGTGGCCTGGGCCGCTTCTCCTAACACCCCAGGGGTGCTGCCTGCCCACTGCTGTGCTGAAGCACCGTGTCTGTGTCGAGATCATTCCTGCCAGAGACACAAGCTTTTCTACCTTTTGATTTTGCTTATCTGGGAGGCTGTCTAGGGTGCCTTGGTCCTTTTGTTCCTCACACTACTTCCCTTGGGGTCGGCGGAGAGGTGCTGCTGGTAACCGAGCCGAGGAGGCGGCCTTTCCTTCCTTACCATGAGGGGAAGTGCCAGTTCCTTCTTCAGATAAAGGCGAATTGATTTCTTATTAGAAACTGGGCAGCCCCGTCTGTGCTCACTCCCATCTCAGGACTGCCTTGAAACCACCACGCCAACTTCCTGACTGTACAACAGTAGCGTTGCCTGAGACACACGGAACTTGAACTTTACTGCGGGGGCAGAGGACAGACATTCAGAGCCAAAGACTCCAAAATTTGTTAAGAGATAAAAATAATTCATGCTTTCTGGACACATTTATGACATGCTAGTAATGCCCAGTTCCAGAAGAGCTGTGACCTCTTCCCTGGGTCACCCCGTGCTCGCCTAACCCATAGTTCCTGAGCGATCACATGCATCTGTCCTGGGTGCTAGTTGACAAGCCCACACTCTGCAAGGTCTGCGCGCTTGCTTCACGGGCAAGCGCCGTCCTGTAGGTAAGCACGTGCGCACGCCCAGAGGCGGACAGCTGGCCTGATGTTGCTCAGGAAGGAAGGAGGGGAGCTGGGAGTCGGACCAGGCTTTTCTGGAGTTGGTTTTCTTACCTTTTCCATGACATTGGGAAGACGGAGCTCATGGCCAATGTGAGCAGAGGATTTGACCAGAGGTAGCCAGGACAGAAGGGAGCTCAGCCATAGGTGGCAGTTGTCGCATGGAACTGACACAGTTGCTCAGAGCCAGGCTGACTGATGCCTTCACAGGAGATGTGAGAGGGTCCTCTTCCTGCCCACTAGGAAAGGACAGGCAGGGACCGGGTCACAGGCGAGTGTCTGCTCACCTACAGAGAGCGACGGTTGTGCTACCACAGTCATCAGCGTCCGTCTCCCACTCAGCGCCCGCCGGCCACTATGAGGCTCAGCCTTTTGTCGTGGTCTCCAACTCCCTGCCACAGGCACCACCTGCATTGCAGCTGCAGTGAGGTGACTTGCTCACGGTCACACACTCTGGGTGTCGGAGCAGGAACATCGCCCCACATCTGTCTGACTGACATTGTCATCTCCAGGAAACACGACTGTGCACAAAGAGACAAACCCACACATTCCTCACATGCAGCTTTGGCCACAGTCTCAGCAGGTTTCTGAGAGTTTGGCAAATCAGGAAAGAAAGAGTCATTGGTTTTAATTCTACATTTCACTTCCAAGAAAGTGCCCTACAAAGACATGCCCAGAGGCCAGGGGGACGAAGATCCCCGGCAGAGGAGGGGCTTGTACCTTGATAGGAGGCCCTACCCAGCTAGTCAGGAATCCCCAGTGTGCACTGCTCCCTGTAGAACGATGTCCTATCAAGCCCTCCATGCCTCCCTACAGAACAGTGTCCCATCAAGCCCTCCACACCTCCCTGTAGAACGGTGTCCTATCAAGCCCTCCACACCTCCCTGTAGAATGGTGTCCTATCAAGCCCTCCACGCCTCCCTACAGAAAGGTGTCCTATCAAGGCCTCCACGCCTCCCTACAGAACGGTGTCCTATCAAGCCCTCCATGCCTCCCTGTAGAACGGTGTCCTATCAAGCCCTCCACGCCTCCCTACAGAATGGTGTCCTATCAAGCCCTCCATGCCTCCCTGTAGAACGGTGTCCTATCAAGGCCTCCATGCCTCCCTGTAGAACGGTGTCCTATCAAGGCCTCCACGCCTCCCTACAGAACGGTGTCCCATCAAGCCCTCCACACCTCCCTGTAGAACGGTGTCCTATCAAGGCCTCCACGCCTCCCTACAGAATGGTGTCCTATCAAGGCCTCCACGCCTCCCTGTAGAACAGTGTCCTATCAAGGCCTCCACACCTCCCTACAGAACAGTGTCCTATCAAGGCCTCCATGCCTCCCTGTAGAACGGTGTCCTATCAAACCCTCCATGCCTCCCTGTAGAACGGTGTCCTATCAAGGCCTCCACGCCTCCCTCTTTATCCTACTGACTTTCGCATCACAGACAAAGTGAGAACCAAGAAGGATTTTCTGCACACCTGTTTTTACCTGAAGCTTTATATACAATCTCGTTATGAGCCTTTGGGAAATAGTATGATTGTCCTCATTTTATAGAGGAAAGAACTGAGATTTCAGGAAGTGACTCCAGGGAGATCATTCCTCTCCATGGTGGAGGAGAAAGAGAACGGGACGCAAGTGTGTGCGACTCCAGGGCCTGGGTTTTCTTCCTGCCCTTTATAAAGTTTTTAGCTTTGTTACGGAAATAAAATCTACTCAAATTGATTGATGACCAATTGTATTGTACTGCTGTTCAAAGTTCTTGACCTGGGATATTACATCCCATTCTTAGAAAAACCCTCCGAGGTGGTTTCCATCACTTTCTGGATTGTGGAAGTGACTGAACAAGCACCATGGGGCAGGAGGGTGGCAGAGGCATAGTTCAGACCCAGGCAGGCTGGGCCAGCGCCGGCCTCTTGGGCATTATGACAAACCTCCCACCCCAAATCCCCTGTGCTCAGCGCCGCTGGCACCACAGCCTGCTGAACAAAGGAACCAGCTCAAAGCAACATTCCCTCCACCCCCCACCCCAGGACGTCAAAGGAGCTGTTTCTCTGGAGAAAAAAAAAAATCCGTTCTAAAATACGTGTCTTTATTTGCTTTTGTTTCTAAGACAGCCAAATTAAATACAACTCTGAATAAATGTCATGTTAGGACAAGGGCCTTTGGAGAAGGAGGATGGTATAATGGCTGTAATGGCTAAATGCAGTTGGAAAGATTTTGTTAGTTGCCACAAAGTCTGCATTTGGCTTAATTATTTTTGAGGTCTAGCTGTATTCCTGGTGCAAGCAATTCAGGGCTTTTTCTAGAATATTCTTTGTCATCTAGATAACCTGTTGCCTATATGTTCGTTACACGTTCAGGTCTGTGGATGGCATTCACATTTTTTATATTCTTGTTATTCAATCAAGCTATGAAGGTTCTATTTTAACCATGACAGCAGTTTCCTTTTACAACGACTGTGAAGAGATTTTGAGTCCATCCCAGGGACTATGCAAGGAGGAGATGCCTCTACGAACAGGATTCTAAGAGGATTCAGCTCTGGGGCTCGTTGAAATGAGGGGCTGCTGCCGGCAGATCTGTGGAAGTGCCTCATTCAGAAAAACAAGCTAACCAAGGTCAGCATGCAAGGGGGGAAAAGCAGACAGAATGGATGAGAGCAATCCTGAATATGCTCGATAACAGGCTGGGGAAAGGTGGGACTGGGTCATCTGGGTGACAAGCAGGTTCTGGGGGGTAAACAGAGGAAAGGTGGACGTGTGGACACAGGGGACTCTGGGAATTACAGATGGGGCGGGATTTAGCCTGTGCACCTGCTGTGTTGAAAACACACCCAGAGGCTGGGAGGGGCATGCACGTTTGGCCTGGGATGGGGGTTGCCTGGATTGGTGGTTACCTGGGAGGGGCATGCACGGTTTGCCTGGGATGGGGGATTGCCTGGCACCAGGAAAAGCTCCTGTTGTGCCATTTTGCACAGAAGTCATCTTGGCAACTTCTCTCCAGAGCAACACAACTTGGAGTGATGGGGAAGTCAAAGATTAGAATAAGAAACAAAAGAAGGAAGAAAGACAAGCAAAAGGGAGAGAGTTTGATCAGTAGTGTGCTGCCAAACAAGCTCACCCTCCCTGCCCAGGAGAGGAACGCCCTGCTTGTTGTGTGCAGAATGACTCAAATCGCCGGGAGATAAGGGCCGTTCTCATCAATCATGTCTTCTGCCTGAACAAGCCTTTTCTCAAGTTATAGTTCCTGAGTTAATAATTGCTGAAATAAAATAATATCCTCTCTGACTTCATGGTTGAAGAAGCAACAGGTATGCTGATAAGAAGGATCGTTGTTGTATTAACTTCTTTTTTAATGCTGTTTACCTTGTTAACACAGAGAAGCTTGGAAGTGATGAGCACCTGGGGTGAACAGACGGACACAGAAAGCCCCGTGCAGCCATGTGCAGGCTGCGCCGACTCAGAAAAGTGACTCTTCCTTTCTGACTCCATTTTTGCCTCTGTAAAGTAAGGAAATAAATATGTATCAGAGTGCTGTGATGAAGATGAGAACGTACGATGAATTATGTAGGGAAAGCAAGTGGCCTGGTGTTTGACTCCGTGCACCTTAAATGAATAAGAAGTCTGCATGAGCCCAGCTCTGAAAACAGCCCTGAAGGCCTCTGTGGTGGGGTTGTTGTTGCTGACGATGGCTGGTTTGTTTCCTTAAACCCACTACTATAGAGCTGTATTCTGCAGTGGGTGAAGAAAAACAACAGCAGAATACATACATACACACTCACCATGCAATAATTGTTCTATAACTTAAGTACTTAATTTTTATATCACTCCCCAGAGAGGTGCCACAGTGATGGGCTCCTCCATAGGACAGCTCCAGACCCAAACAGCAACAGCTTTGGGGGCATCTTTCCCAACAGTTGGGGTTTATTTGAGTACAAACACATCTGAAGATGGAGATTTGCCACTCCAGGCTGGGGGAGGTTAATTAATATGCCCATCTAGATAGCTTGGTGTTTCAAAAAAGTAGAGTTTAACTAACTTTGTTGTCCTTTTGTTTTTAAATGCGTCCAATTTGCACAATAACTACATGGTCATATACATTGTCATGTTTTGTTTTGTTTTTTTTTTTACAAATAAATTGAGTCAGTTAAATAAAAGTGGCAGGTTGGCCAGGTACGGTGGCTCATGCCTGTAACCCCAGCACTCTGGGAGGCCGAGGATAGTGGATTGCTTGAGCTCTGGAGTTTGAGACCCTCCTGAACAACAGCAAGACCCCATCTCTAAGAATATCCAGGCATTGTGGTGGGTGCCTATAGTCCAACTACTCAGGAGGCTGAAACAGGAGGATGGTTTGACCCCAAGAGTTTGAGGTTGCTGTGAGCTGTGACGCCACCGCACTCTCCCTAGGGTGATAGAGTGAGACTCTGTCTCAAAAAAAAAAAGAAAGAAAGAAAAGAAAAATGGTGTGTCCTGAAGGAGCTAAGTATGGCAGAGGGGGACCTTTGGCACCAAAGGAAAGGGTATGAAGGAAATCTCACAGCAATTCTGCTTCTGAGTGTCCTGGTGACCAGGGCAAAAACATCACATGCTCTATTATGTGACTCTCATTTCCCAAAACAAAAGATATATTGATATTGAGTCTTTGCTAGAGGCGGTTTCATGGGGTCCTGTGGGGTGCGGAGAACCACGCGTAGTGAAGAACCGCAGCCACTCGGGCGTTACCAGCGTGTCTGATGCTGCCGGCCCCCCACTGCTTCTTGGCACGCATGGAAATGTTTGACAAATTGAAGGAATGGGCCCTGTAAATCTATTTCTACAATGTTTCATATATACGCACATATACATGTATATGAATAATATATATAGACTATATAATAATAATAAATAATATAATAATATATTTCTATAATGTTTCATATATATACACATATTTATATATAAATTAGAGAGAGAGAGAGAGAATTCATGAGGTCAGACAATGAAGTCTGCAAACTCATTCTAGAAAAAGTGCCTAATATCACGATGGTCATCTTCAAACTCCTCCCCTTGGGTAGCTGAGCACGGAGGCCGGGGCCTGGCCTCCAGGCAATTGTTCCAGGATGGGGTTGAGAACTGAATTGTCATACTTCGTCAGACAATTGTCAACAGCTCTAATGGCCATTGCAGAAAAGGAGTTCCAAAATTGCAGAAATCCATTGTGACTTGTACAATTTTAGTACAATTTTCCTTTCTTAAAATGTGTATACATTTTTTGGCACCCTCTGTGTGTGTGTGTGTGTGTGTGTGGAGAGAGAGAGAGAGAGAGAAAGAGAAGAGAGAGAGAAAAAGAACTGTATCTCAGATACATATGAAAAGATCGAGGGAGTTGTTGAACTGGCCTTAAAAATTGACAGTTAATGCTATGGGCAAAGTGAAGATTTATCCTAAGAAAAAAGCACACAGAATGGTAACTTGGAGTTAGAAGGGAAAGCAGCAACAACCGGCTTTACCTCCAAAAGAGCACGAGTGTCTCAGACCACACGTGATTCTCCCGAACCTGAAGTCTCTACCAGAGTTGCGATGGTGGGGCCTTGAAAGACCCAGGCAAAATCCAGAATTTCAGTGGCCTCCAATGCAGCAGTGACGACGAATGGATTCAGTCTACTTTCATCAATGCTGTCCTTTAAAAAACAGCATGTTTTAAAAAACAGCATTTTGAGCGAAATCAAAGCTAATTACAGAAAGACAAATATCATTTGATAATATTTGTATAAAATATTTAAATCTTCAAAATGTTGTTCACGAACTAAAGTTTTCGTGTTCAGCAAATTTCAAATCAAATTCTTTCTAATAGCTGTCTCAAAAGGGGCAGGGGTCGTTTACAAAGGGGACTAGGCAGCCCGGGAGCGATGGGCTTCAACTTCACGTCATGTTACTACCAGCAATGTGTGAAGCAAATGTTATGAAATGTTAATACCTGTTAATTCCAAATGACAAGTCCACAGATGGACGTTAAATTATTCTCTTTTTGCTTCTGTGCCCTTCAATATTTGCTTTTTCAAAGAACCAAAACATACCTCTTTAATAAATGCACAATGACAGCCCAGCACCCTGCTCTGGGATGCTTGTCACGACAGAAACTCTGAGGCTTCGGGGGGGTCAGGGCAGCCTCTAGACAGGGTCCCAGAGTTGTGGTCCTGGAGACTGGAGGAGTAAAGAGCACGTAGGGAAGTGAAGGTCTTCTAAGGCTCGTCTGAGCCTCTACTAGGATGGCCAGAAATACTTCTGGGCCATTTTGAAATATCTTAGGTTTCTGTTTTGACTGTATTATATATCATGACATTTTCTAGAAGCTTTTTTTTTTATTGTAGAGCTATAGAAAGATTGATAAAGATCAGTCCTGACCTATGGGTCAGATCCTCGGCAAGCCCTCAGTCGATTCTTCTAAGTAGTGATGGTTAACGATACCTGGATTTCCCTGATTCTGAACCCAAACTAGCTTTTTAGAGAGAATAGACAAGCTGATAAAAGAAATCCCTTAGGTTTTCATTAACTTTTTCTGTGGAAAACTGGTTTTCAGGACAGAGATTCTTACTGTGAACAGGTAGATGTGTACCCAACCAATAATGCGGGTGCCCGTGAGCACGCCGTCTTCCCTTGGGACAGGACCAACCGATGTTTTGTGCACCTGGATCATGGTCTCCGTGAGCAGCTGCAGGAGGCTCCACCTTCTGCCAACCCCCAGTTTGGGTGAAGCACCGTGACACCCTGTGTCTCCTTCGTAATAGTACATGGCTTGTGCCTTCTGTGGCTCGTGAGTATGTAAAGGGAAAAACAGCTTTTTATTTTGTGTATTAACAGATTTTCCCAAAGTTGATGTTATATCACATATATGTTGATTTTAGTACATTGTCTCTCAGCTTTGTGTAGAGTGACAGGGAAGCCACATTCCATAACGTGTGGAGGAGATGACAGGTGGGGAGCCGCCGGCACTCTGCGTTGCACGGCGCCCACAATTGACCAGTTCAGTGCCGGGCAGCTGATGAAAGGACACCCCTTCTTAGCTTTGCCTCTGTTTAGGGACAATGTGGCATTTCTTCAGGACTCAGGATGCACCTCGTACTAGGCTGAGGGTTTCCCCCACCACTATCTGATTTGTTCCTCACAAGAGTCGATGGGCATAGAAGCTGCACTTGTCCCTGTATGATTACGAGAAAATGAAGATTCTGGGAGTTTAGCACCTTGCTTACGGTCACAGCCCATTTCAGTATTGAAGCTAGATTTTCACCTGAGGTCCGTGGACTCCAAAGTGAAATGCTTATGGCCTGTGTGAAAGGGTGAGTCTTGACATCAAATTCCTCTTTCACCAACATGGAACCGGGCAGCATAGAGAGACTGCGGTCACCATAACAGGGTCGGGGTCAGGAGAGGGATTCATTGAGGTCAAGCCACATCTGGGGGGGCCATGAGAAATAGGGGAAGAGCATTGTATCCAGGCAAGCAGAGAAAGTCTGACGCCAGAGAGGAGAACTGAGCAGATGTGCAGGGGGGAGGCTATCTCGGCCCTGTTGGGGAGGACGTTCTCCATACTGGTCATTGTAAAGACCCAACCTTGACTTTGCGATCGCTGTGTTATTTCCGGCATCTGTAGCTGTATGAGTACACAATCCCCTCTAAAAACGCATACACTGCAAACAGCATCCAAGGGCACGGAGGGGGCCTACATGGTCACATTTAATGTTCACGTGGCCATGAACAAGGTGGTCATCCCCAGCCCCGTCTTACAGTCAAGGGAACTGAGGCAGAGAAACCACAAGCCACTGCCCAAAGCTGTAATTCAAACCCAGGTGTGACGCCTTTGAAATCTACTTCTGTGGCTCCAAAATGCTTTCTAGCGATGATCCAAAAAATAGGATAGGGAGGCATCACTGAAATGCAGAAAGCCAATTCACACTTAAATGAGGCCTGAAACTGATGCTGGAGAGACCGGGGTCATTGTGGTTGATAAGAACGGGGCCCATTCAAGAGTCAGCAGGCCCGGGCAGGTGTGTGCTGGCAGTTTGTGCAAATGAAAGCACCGGAGCCTGAGTGTCTCCGGGGACGTGTAGACATGGGCAGGGGCATGAGCACACCTGTGAACGTGTCTGTGCAAGAACGTGGGACTGTGCATGCGTTTCAATCTATGAGGGAAACTTTGTGATTAACTAAAAGTAAATCTATTGACCCAAATCAAAATTCTCTGCCAGTTGGAGATTAGGGTTAAACCCACCTCCCTAAGGTTTTGGTTTTTAGAATACATCAACTCTGAATTTGCAAGATCTAAGAGTAGATTTGATGCAGGAATTGCATATTTCACTGACCTTGAGTTTTCTCGGGCTTTGAATCTTCTTGCTGAGATGTGTAATTGTAAAGAATCTGAAACAACTCACAGGGATCCCTTATGAATGCCCCAAACACAAATGAAGGAATGTTGTGATACCAGCAACGTACACCCGAGGCCTCCCGGCCCACGAGCCTCTTTCACTCCTGTGCTTGCAGGGACCCACGTGACAGACCTGTGAGGACGCATTTCAAAGTCGCAGACACGGAGGCTTGGGCAATGGAGCTATGCAACCAGTGGGATTCATCCAATGTGAGGTACAAAAGGGACTCTAAACAGGCCTTCTTTCTCCCAGGCCTACACTCAGAAATGGCCCCCAAATGTTCCCTCACTTTACTTATTTTCTTCCCAGGAAACCATTCTCTCCTCATTATTTTTAACTGGGTTCTGCCCACGAGTTTTATATGCAGCTTTCTGGCCCTCATGGTGAGGACAAGTTTCTTGTTTCTTTTATTTCATCATTGTGGCTAAAGATGTGTCGTCAGCCTGCACGGAAGCCCCGTCGGAGGACTCCCCAGCGGCCTTGCCTGGTTTCTGTGAGCCCGAGTGGTACTTCTCACACTGGAGCAACATACAGATGCCACCTGCAAAAAACACAGTCTCCTGCTCCCCCCACCCCTGAGTGTCAGCGGGATAAGTTTATTGTAAGGTAACAAAAATGCATCCACATAAACTCATTATAATCTCCGTATGCTTGTAGCTCTTACGCTGGTGCAACATCTAACAATATTCACAAAATAATCACAAACAAAACTATACATTTATTATAGTCTAAAGAATCAACATCAGATTCACCTGCCAGCTGATATAGTTTTGCTGAAACAAAGACTGATGTTTGAAATGTGAGTACGGTAATGACGGCTTTGGCCAAGTGCGTGAGCTTCTGTGTGTTTTGTCTCCATCACGTTGGTGTGACTTCATAATTCAATTCTTTTAAAATTTTCCTCTATTCAGCTCATTACTGTGTATTATAATGTCATTTGATTTTGTTTGAAATAAATGTACTGTTTTTGTATTAAGTTAAACGTCGATTCTTTTCTCCCAATTAGAGTAATACTAGTTGGGAAAAAAATCCCATAAAATACGATGAAGGAAATTATTTGGCAGTATGTAGCTGTGAAGTAGTTCTGGAAAACTGTGGTCTCCAACTGCTGGGCCAAGGACTAGGACTGGCCTGTTAGGACCCAGCCACACAGCAATAGGTGAGGGGAGGGCGAGTGAGCAAGCAAAGCTTCATCTGCATTTACAGCCGCTTTCCATCACTCATATTTAGTGGAAAATACGCGTCCATTAAAAACGTGTACAGAGAAGCATCATTTAACAGCCAAGTGCCTATCAACTGATGAATGGGTGGGTAACCTGTGACATCTCCATATAGGGCTCTATTTATTGTCTGTAAAAAGGAATAATGGTTTGATACACGTTATAAAATGGATGAACCTTAAAAATGCTATGCTAATTAAAGAAGCCGGATACAACAGGAAAATTGCAACATAACTCATTTTATGTAAAATCTCCAGAACAAGGAAACTCATAGACAGGGAAGATTATTGGTTACCCCAGACTAAAGGGAGGGGGCAGCCAGGACAGACAGCTAAGGGGTAATGTTCTGGGAGTGATGAAAATATTCTAAAATTAGTGATGACCAAAGCATAATTTTGTGAATATATTAACAAGTCAACCAATTATACACTTCGAAAGGGAAGATTTTATGGTATATGATTGATGTCTCAACAAAGATATAAAAATAAATAAGATTCTTTAAAAACCCAGATACAGAACAGGAACCAAACCCCAAACAAGTAATGAAGAGAATGACTGTCAGTGTGGCCCACTTCTCAAGAACTTAGCAGAGAAAGCCAGTGTCAGGGAACAGCGGTCATGGGAAAGCTTTGTCCTGGCTGCCATTCCCTCTCCATTTCTGCCTCCACGAGCTCCCCACCCATGATTTTCCTTATTTTGCAAGAAGAGAGGTCAAATTTTTTGCCCCTAGGCACACAAGTGACCAGCAGTGTTTGAGACTTGAACCCAGACCAGTCTGGTCCCAGAGCTGCTCCCATAACAGCTGTGAGTAACGGGTGTTCCTCACCTGTTACAGGAACCAAAATCAAAGCACCAGCAGGAAGAGAAGGAGCTCTGCTCCCAGGCCTCGCCTCTGTGGCCGTGGCCATGACACACATTAGTGACGATGAGAGTTACGTCACTCTAGTGACAATTAGCCAAGTGCAACTCCCTTCTGAGTTTGGCTGAAAGTCTTTTACTTGGTCCTTCCATGATTATTATTCTGCCTGAAGAGGGTTCCAAGGGCTCTCAGAGGCCAAGTCCGCACCATATAATGCTGTTGATAACTTTTTCAACAGTTCCCCTTTATTGTCAATTAATATTTATGAGCGTCTGGAAGGTTCACATCGCAGTGATCAAGAGCTGCTTTATAAAGTGACTTATGTAGAAGGCGCTGGATGTGTGTGTGTGCATGACACTCTTACATCTTGAGGTTAATTTCCGAACTCACTGGATTCACATTTCATTAACCCACTGGCAGAACGTTATATAGGTATGTGACCTGGGTCCTCAAGCCCAAACATCGGGATATTAGTATGCATTTATTGTGTGGGTAGGTCACCCAGGTGAAATGATTGTCTACCATTAGGCTGTGGGGTTGACAGGCAGTAAATGAACAAAGCACAAGTCTTCTAGAAAAATCCAAAAAGGGAGAGGCCTTTCCAACCAGGAGTAAAAGCAGCCCATTCATCTTGGACAAACAGATGCTATCGCTACTTTTGACATTCCTCCAAGGCTTTGGGGACACAGGCATTCTATAACGATGTCTGTTTCCAAAGATAACTGGCCTGGGGTCACAGCCATTCACAGAACTCTGTACTGCAGCTGTGTGTGCTCAGCATGGGCCAAGGGCATCATTCACCTGGATCTTGGAGTAGACCTGAGCTGGAATTCTGAGATGATACAGAGATCTTAACATTCTTCCAAAATCCAGCACCTCACTAAAGAGTCGAGGCCCACGGGGGTTCACAGACAAGCCTGAGGCTCCATATTAGATTAAAGTCAGAACCAGTCGAAATCCAAAGTCTATAACCTTCTGCCCCAAGCATCCTTGAGCAGCAGGTGCATTCCAGAAGCTGTGGACATTGACTTCCAGGACCTCCCAGTGAAGGTGCTGAGCTCAGAATGTAGTAAAGGCGGAATGAAGGTTTTCTGCAGAATTTCTAGAGATGAGGCCGGCAAAGAACTAGGAGAACATCCAAATCACATGTGCCTACCTGGAGCTTGAAGTTGGTTCTAAATACACAGGGTTTTCCACGCTCACTTGACACAAAGGAGGAAGAGCTCACAGGCGTCACTCCTCCTGGAGGAGTGAGACGTTTCTCCTTGACA
Organism: Perodicticus potto; assembly: GCA_963574655.1. Taxonomy (NCBI): domain Eukaryota; kingdom Metazoa; phylum Chordata; class Mammalia; order Primates; family Lorisidae; genus Perodicticus; species Perodicticus potto. The sequence goes on along the minus strand of CAUYRH010066610.1, from coordinate 29,514 downwards.
TCTGAGCAAAGAACCCCTGGCCTGCTTGTAATGGCTCAGGGAGACGGATGGGGACGCCTGTTCCGTGTAAGTGTGTGACTCACCCACGCTGCTGTTGCTGGGAAGTTTCTTAGGAAGTGAGGACTGTTCGAGTCCCAGCAACAGCAATAGAAATAATTCAGAAGCCCAGAAATAGCTTATTTCAGAGCCAAGTCTGAGAATAAAATCTATCTTGGCAAAGCCCAGTTAATAAGAAACACTTTCAGTGGCCAGTGGTGGGTAGAGGCGGGTGGAAGACTTGCAGAAAAAGCCCAACAAAAACCTCTGATTAATTAGGAGAGGAATAGTTAATACTTTCCTCAAAGGGTTGATTTCAAACTTAAATTGAAAGAAAATATATGACCTTTCCGGGTTTTTATTTCCGCTTCATTTATAAGGAGAGATATTTATATCGTTAGAACAAGCCCCCTGGGATCCTGCATGGTACTATTTATAACTTTGCTCTGCCACGTGGCAATCCTGGAACACCCATGTGTGTTTCTGCAAATTCACTTCAAAAACAGTGTCGACTTTCCAGAGGCTGCAATGCTTTTCCATTCAGTAGCAACCAGGCTTGCTCTCAAGATGACCTGTACTGAACTTGAGGAAACATTGTCCAAAGGAGAGGTAGACACACATATTTCTGGGGAAAATCACGTGATTAGAAGTCAGTGGGTGTTTAGTGTCCTGCGATTGCTTTCTCAGTGCCTGGATGACCCCGAAGCACCTTGGCACTGGAGGTGAGTTAGGGCCGTCACCTGCCACGTGCCCGCCCTACACACATTTCCTGCACAATGCTTCCATTTCTCACCATGGCCTTCATCCAGTTAACTGTTCAAAGTAGATGTTGCTTCGCTCTGAGGGCCACAGGCCCACTTGAAGCTCCCACAGAGTCGTGGGGTGACCTACCTCCCGGGGCCGCCCCCAGTGTCTCTGCACCATAAAGCCGTCTCTTTCCACGTTCACAGACCTGCCCTGAGTTCCAAGTGAGGACACTCGTTGACTGGTGCTGAGTGGAACCTGCAGAAAGCTAATTAAACCCCATATCTCAATTTCTTCGATTGGCTTAAATAGTAGCTAATTGATCAGAGGTTTCTGGAGATTAAAGGAAACTACCCATTAGTCACGAGAAGAGGGCTCTGTGACTGGACTGGGGATGGCAGGCCGTCTAAATGGTCCCCACAGCCTTCCCGGCAGGCGCCAAGCCCAGCCTGTCGCCTTCCCAGCCCCGTCAGAGTCCTGATTGATGCTGACAGCCCTAAGTGGGGAGCAGGTTAAACAGGGAGGGTCCCTCACTTGTCACTCAAGGTACAAGGTCTCTATTTTTCTGACTCATTATCTCACCACTGAAATTTGGCTCAAGAGAAATTCAAGCTAATACTTGTGTCTACATTTTTTTTTCTCGAGATCCTCTTGCCTTTGTTATTCCAGGACCTGTGATAGGAGTGAGCCACCGAGGCATGTTAACTGGTAACCCTGACACCTAGACACCCCTGATCTCTGACACAGAAGGGCTATGGCTGCAGCAAGATGGTTACAGGACAAGACACAGCGCATCTCAGAATAGTTCTACAAAGGAGGGGAACCAGGCCTGGGTTAAGAACCAGCATCATGGAAAACGAGATAGCTCTGAAATGAACAGGCTACTCTGCCTGTTAGAGAACAGAATGTCTCCCTGTCACCACGGTAGAGCCCGCTGTGTCAGAGCTTGGGCTCTCAGTGTTAGGTGCTATATTTCACTTATGCTGACTCAATTCTCCCAGTAGGCTGTGGCCTCCCAGTAAGCCTATGACGTAAGAGTCATCACTCCTCATCGGCATTTGTGGGAACTGTGGCTGGGAGAAGTTATGTCACTCACACATGTTGCTGACGAGAAGCAGATTTTGAAACCACTTCTGTCTGATGCTGAAGCCTGACCCTTTCCATGACATGTGTGCCTGTGAATCACTTTGCATCTGATATAGGTGTTTCCAGGACCTCCAGAAAGAGGGTAGTTCCCCAGGCCAGGAAGTGAGACAAAGCTAAGCCGTTCTCCCTGGAGCTTTGGCGTGAGTCTCCGAATAGCACTGTCTCAAAGGTATCTGTCTCCCCACGCCAGGAGGAAGGAGGCTGAGGCTCAGAGAATTTGGATCACTGTTTTTCATCCTTTTTTATCTCATGTCACATTTGAATCTGTAGTTAAACTTTGGCACCATACTTAAATTATGTTGATAAAGAAAAAAAATTAGAAAAAAAAAGAATATACTTACTATGCTTTGACCTTCTCTTGAAAACAATTTAATGAACGATATTTAAAAATTTTCAGTGCACACCAGAGTGCTCGGGCACATGAGTTGAGCATCACAGATGTGGATTCTCCAAGGCACAGGTGGGGGATGAGGGCTGCGGAAGTTTCTTCATGCCCCAAACCTGTTTTCCCCACTTTTTTAGTTTTCCATGGCACTCCATCCATCGTACAGCTAAAACCTTCCACCTGGATTTGGCCCCATCATTTCAGTTTGCAGAATTCTATCTCCCAAAGTACTTGGGGCCCATCTCTTGACGTATCCGGCATCCTTGTTCAGCCGCATTCCTGAGAACGTCAGAAGGAGGCAGTCTCTCCTCGGGCCCTCCAGCCAGCTCAGCATCCAAATCTTATGGTAAATCAAGGATGGATCTTGAGTTGCTTTTTCTCCCCAGACTCTATGTCAAGTTCATTTTCTTGACACTCCAATGCCAACATCCTCACCACGTCCAGCTCCTCCACCGCAGCCCCCGCTCCAGGACACTACTTTTCTTTCTTCCCTGGCTTCTGACCTTTTCCTCTCTGGTCATCAATGCAAGTTGCATTTCCAGTATCTGTTCCCCCAGCTTCTTCTTTGCTAACTGGACTCCGGTTTCATTTGAAGCAATGGCATATCTGTAAGAAACCCCCTCCCCCAAGAAAACATCAATTCCCGTCTCTGTTCTGATCAATAAGACATTAAGTCTATCTTCCTGCCTCCTTCTTTTGTTCAGAGCATGGGGCCAATGTTGGGGTCCAGTGCAGCCATGTAACCCCAGTGATAAGAATTATATGATAAAGACCAGGGACCTAGAAGCTGGAAGACTCTGGGCCCTTCCTGACCTCACTGAGCCACTGCACAAGTCCTGGGCTGCTGGGGAAACTCCAGTTTAATTTACGACCAGGGTGTTAAGCCAGAATAAGGGAGAAGAGATAGGAGGCAATTCAATGGTCTCTTGACCTCAACATTAACCTACAAGAAAGGTCCCTTTTCTAAGAAATTAATTCACTGTCACAGTCATACTTTAAATTGCAAGTGGTAAGATTTTGAACTTGCTTCTATATTACTGAATTAGCTAAAATAATTTGGTCTGTCATTTTGATTGTTTAATCCCTGTCAATTTGGCTGAGCTGAACTACATTTTTCAGATTTGATTTTTTGTGTGCTTTTTCCAGTTAAGGTGTGCCACAAGAAAGATTCTTGGGAGGTTCGGGAAGAGGAGCAGTAGCCATCCTGTAGCTCAGACTCCGAGTGACCGATGTGCTGACTCACTTCCCTGGCGTGAGGCGGCACCGGGTCTACAATTTCTCCACCTTCCCTTGGAACCTTCTTCAGTTTCTCTAATTCCCAGGCATGTGTGTGTTTAGATCTGTGACAAATGGTCCCAGCTTCTGCAGGACACCCTTTTCACCACCAAGGTCAGAAGCCCTGGGAATGGACATGGCTTTCAGCAGCTGCTTGCGGGTTTCAAGCTGCTGATGTTCTCCCTTCCAGGGTGCCCACCATGCGGGGTTCAGGCTCCAGCAGCGCGTGTGGAGCCGACAGCCTTCTGACACTGAGTGCTCAGCTCCATAGCCATGTAGACCATTGGCTGAGAAGCATCCCATTATTATGTCCATCCATCTGTCCGCGTCTCCTAGGCGTCCTGCTTCGTAGGTGGACCCTGACTGGCACAGGCATCATTAGGTTGCAACTAATAAAAAATATAACTAACGTCTGTTGAGCCACCTATGAAGTGCCCCACACCTGCTGACCCTCAGGACAGCCCCAGCAAGGCAGCGGCGGCATATTTCCCATTTTCCTGAAAAGAACTGAAAGCACAGGGAGACCAGACAAGTCAACCAGCTCACGGCTGGCAGGTGGCAGGGCCGGGTCAAACCCGAGGAGGGGGCCACCAGGGGTCCCCTGCTAACTCCTCCCGAAACTCACCTCATACAGACGTAACTGATGCAGCCATCTCTCCACGGGGGTGGGACTTCTATCTTATAAAAAAAAGAAATAGCGTGTCACAAGTGAGGTGACACACACACGGGAGGGCACAGAGGCATGTTCTCTGGGTTCCAAAGTCAGCTCTTTGACGTGACAGGTGCAAAGCAATGACAGTATGTTCTCCTCTCTCTGAATGTGCAGCCGAGTAAAGCAGACTGACCCGGAGCCTGGTGAGACACTGCGCTTCCATCTCGGGGTAACCCCGGGGCCCACGGGGCCCTGCCTACTGTGCTGGAGCCAGATTCTCCCAGCGGGGCGTATGGAGGGTGTCACAGGACCTTGTTGAGTCCTTCCACTCAGGTCTCCTGTGTTTATCTGGCTTCTAACATTTTGCTTCCATCTTTATTCTCATCACCATGCTCCTGATGGGCTGAGTGAATCTACTGTAAGTCTGGACAGTTTTGCCGTTCACACCCCACTCTCCTGGCCTGGCCTGTGGAAACAGTTAGTGCATTCAGCAAAGGACAGCTGCTCCCTCAGTCTCGCCAACCAGAGAGCTGTGGGCCCATCCACACGTAATAACGGCAGTAAACAAAACTGGTGCCACGTTCAGACTGACCAGTGCGCCAGCCTGGAGGTACCATGCCGGACATCTGTCTTGGGCCAAGTCGGAAGTGAGATTGTGAACCAGGAAGAAAGCCAGAAGTCGGGGCCCATTACAGGAGAAGTGGAGGGTGACGCCCAGACCCAGCGAGAGAGGACAGGACAGAGTCAGGGAGAGCAGACAAGTTGCTATGACGTAGACAGGCATCCTAAGTAACACGTAACATCACATGCACAAATGTATAGTAAGAAAAACTTTAAATTAGAATCCCCTCCCCCCAAATAAAACAAAGGCAAAAGAGGCGGAAAAGAGACTGTTCAGAGCAGGGAAGGGCACCTCTTCGTTCTGGAAGACCACCTTACTGTCACCTCCAACTCAGGCGAGCGTCACCTTTGATGACCCATGCATTTGCCATCTGTTCACATTGCTCCTTTTGAAGTCGTGGCACTGGCTCGTAGGATGGGGATCAATGGCTCCAACCTATGGGTAAGTGGGCTGGTTAAATCTCAAGAATCCCTGAAGTGCAGCCACAGGGACCCAGCAGAGAGTGGAGCACCCTGCTTGGGCTCATGAGGGCAGGCAAACAGAGCCCTGTGGTTACCTACTCTTCAAAGAGGATTTTTTTTTACAATTTTTTAAGGTCGTTAACCCCATGCCTCTGTTGATCAGCTTTTTGAGAAAGAAGGCCTGTCACACAGAGGGAATGGTGTGGTGAGGGAGGTAGGACTAGGGCCTGGACTCACGGGAATGGAGTCCATGCCCTTCCTTCCCAGGACAACCTGGGGCACGTGGCTTGAATTATCTGTGCCTTCTGTTCTTCCCTTTGTGAGGCGGAGGGAACTCAGCCTGTGCCCTGCACAGTGTGACGGAGTGGGAGATAAGGCTGCATGGGCTTCAGTTTAACAAGGAGAAAAATTACCAGGTGCACACAAGAGTAATTTATAGTTAACCTGAACGAGCCAGGTGGTGTTCTTATACACAAAGGCACGAAGTGGAAAATTTTCAACCTAATTCAGTATTTTTTTTTAATTTCGTGATTTAGGTTTTAGGCAACACGTGATCGATGTGTTATATGATAGCCTTATATGATAACTCAATCACAAAGACAAGCGAAATGAAGTCTTTCCTTCCTTATTGGGGAGTCAGGATGTGGGAGTCACATCAAACCTTTACAGAGATGAGAAGACTCACCTGCCAGTGGCCTCCGTGTGCATTCCCTGACAGCCGCAGTGCAGCTGACACGGCCCCAGGGGACGAGGGCCCTGGGATAGAGGTTTGAACCCGGCTGCTAGAAGGGGGTCTTTGGAGCAAGATCAAAACACAGAATATCAGACCCCTCCCAGACCTGCAAAGTCAGAAAGAGCCTTTTGACATGCACATCAGGAGGTGTGCGCACTGCCTTAAAATCGAAGGCAAACAGACCAAGTTCAATTTGCAAGTTGGCCATTGACTTGCCAGGTGATCTTGGGAATGCATTGAACTTTGTTAGCCTTAGCTTAGTTATCTGAAAAAGTGAGTTAATAACTTTTTCCTCTTAAGTTTGTTTTTCTTCTTTTTTTTAAATTAAATCATAGCCGTGTACATGAATAAATAAAGGTTCTCATTGCATGGTGCCTACTGTAAAGTTACCCCTCAATGGATGGCAGTTGCTTTACTATAGTTTTACTATTATTACATGACCACCGTCATATACAAGATGGAGTATATAGTCTAGAAGAGGGAAACACCTGTGGACAAGTAAGTAAACACATTTTTACAGGTGCCGTAAGACATTCTGCTCCAGATTCGCCTGCTGGAGTCCATGGCCTTCTACTTCTCCCTTTCAGGCAGAAATTAGACCCACAGTCCCTGCTTGCTGCAAAGCATACACAGAAAAACTCTCTGCTGAGTGGAAAAATCAGTGACTACAGACAGATGATTTTCTATTTTTATCGACAGTGTTTTCTCTTTGTTTTTGTTTTTTCTGTTCTCTCTCTGAAAGCCTTGCCTCTGGCTCTCACAACGCACCCACAAGTCTCTCAAGCTCACAGATCTTCAAAATGACGATCTAAAAACTCAGATCCCAAATCCAGGCAGAACCCAGAAATTTTCAGGAATATCTGTCTGTCCACGTGGACACAGGCTACAACTAGAAAACCCGGACAGGATGACTCAAAGTGGCTGAGTGCAGCAGGAACAGGTGTGATGGGTCTAACCTGCTACAGATGGACAAACAAGAAGAACACGTGCTCTCACAGAGATCACCTGGGATCTCACAAGAATGAGTTGGGATCTCACAGGGATCACCACCTGGGATCTCAAAGGGATCACCTGGGATGTCACAAGAATGACCTGGGGTATCACAGGGATCACCTAGGATCTCACAGGGATCCCCTGGGATCTCACAGGGCTCATCTGGGATCTCACAGGCATCACCTGGGATCTCATAGGGCTCTCTTGGGATCTCACAGGGATCACCTGGGGATCTACAGGGATCCCCTGGGATCTCACAATAATGGCCTGGGATCTCACAGGGATCATCTGGGATCTCACAGGGATCATCTGGGATCTCACAGGGAACACCTGGGATCTGACAGGATCACCTGGGGATCTCAAAGAAATCACCTGGGATCTGACAGAGCTCACCAGGGATCTCACAGGGAACACCTGGGATCTCACAGGGACCACCTAGGATCTCACAGGGAACACCTGGGATCTCACAGGGATCACCTGGGATCTCACAGGGCTCACCTCAGATCTCACAGGTAACACCTGGGATCTCACAGAGACCACCTGGGATCTCACAGGGACCACCTAGGATCTCACAGGGATCACTTGAAATCTCACAAGGCTCATCTGGGATCTCACAGGGATCATCTGGGATATCACAGGGAACACCTGGGATCTCACGGGGATCACCTGGGATCTCACAAGGCTCATGTGGGATCTCACAGGGATCACCTGGGATCTCAGAGGGACCACCTGGGATCTCACAGGGATCACCTGGGATCTCATAAGGCTCATCTGGAATCTCACAGGTAACACCTGGGCATCTCTCAGGGACCACCTGGGATCTCACAGGGCTCATTCAGGATCTCACAAGGCTCATCTGGGATCTCACAGGGAACACCTGGGGATCTCACAGGATCACCTGGGGATCTCAGAGAAATCACCTGGGATCTCACAAGGTTCATGTGGGATCTCACAGGGATCACCTTGGATCTCACGGGGACCACCTGGGATCTCACAGGGATCACCTGGGATCTCACAAGGCTCATGTAGGATCTCACAGGGATCACCTGGGATCTCACAGGGACCACCTGGGGATCTCAGAGAAATCACCTGGGATCTCACAGGGGTCACTTGGGATCTCACAGGGCTCAACTGGGATCTCACAGGGAACACCTGGGGATCTCAGAGAAATCATCTTGGATCTCACAGGGACCACCTGGGATCTCACAGGAAACACCTGGGATCTCATATGGACCACCTGGGATCTCACAGGGCTCATTTGGGATCTCACAGGTATCACCTGGGATCTCACAGGATCACCTGGGGATCTCAGAGAAATCACCTGGGATCTCATAGGGATCACCTGGAATCACACAGGGAACACCTAGGATCTCACAGGGCTCACCTGGAATCTCATGGGATCACCTGGGGATCTCAGAGAAATCACCTGGGATCTCACAGGGAACACCTGGGAACTCACAGGGATCACCTAGGATCTCACAGGATCACTTGGGGATCTCAGAGAAATCACTTGGGATCTCACAGGGCTCACCTGGGATCACACAGGGCTTACCTGGGATCTCACGGGTACCACCTGGTATCTCAGAGAAATCATCTGGGATCTCACAGGGCTCATCTGGGATCTCACAGGAATCACCTGGAATCTTATAGGGATCACCTGGGATCTCACAGGAATCACCTGGAATCTCAAAGGGATCACCTGGGATCTCACAGGGCTCACCTGGGGATCTCACAGGAATCACCTGGGTTCTCACAGGGATCACCTGGAATCTCATAGGGATCACCTTATTCAAGCCCTGGGACACATTAGCTGTGAAAGTCAGCGTGCATGAGCATTCTTTCACTCAGCACACACATGATACGTTTCAAGCACCATTTTAGGGCTGATAATATTGGGCCAAACAAAACACAGGAAGCCCTGCTACCTAACAACTCATATTCTGGGGGGAGAAGAGGCGGAAGTACAGTTAACATGTAACATAGCAGCAGCGGAGCAGAGAGAGCCAGCCCAGATCAGAGGACAGAGGGAAGGGAGTCACCTCACTGACTAAACAGGATGTTCAGGAAAGGCTTTCTGCAGGGGTGACGCTGGAGCCAAGATTGAAACTGCTGAACACAGTGGAGGCAGCGCTCCCCTGGGGACGAGCAGGTGCAGAGGGCTGGGGGCGGGCAGGGAAGTGGCAAGAAGGCCTGTGTTGCCAGAACTGGATGATGAAGAAGGAAACAGAAAGGTAAGTCAGAGGGAAGATCCTTGGGCCCCAGCAGGGACATGAGGATCTCCTGGGGCTTTATTCCCAGTGCGATGGAAACAGAGGAATGTTCCACTGAAGGGCAGTTCCTGAGGAGCACCAACCTACGCTAGGGGTCAAGCGAATACTGGATCCCAGGAAAGCATGAACATGAACCCGGTGCCAAAAGCTATTTCTTGAAGACAATGGGCTAACACTGACCAGACTCAGAGATGGAGACAGCACAATGGAAGATTTCAAATCCAAGGGCATGCGTCTGAAGGTGTTTCCACGGGGCACGATCCCCATCTTGCAGACGTATGTACGAATCATTGCACAGGGCACGAGGGGTCACACGATCAGCCCAGACGAACCCAGCTGTCCCGTGAAGATTAGTTTCTAGCCAGCAGACTTCAGTGAGAGGAAGGAAGCTTTACCGAATGCCGTGGGCAGGTGTAGGGTTAGGGCTTGAGACACCACAGCAGCCAGTGGGGTGGGGCCTGAGTAGGAACAGGTGAGTAATCTCTCAAGGTCACTGTGCTCAGACATCCTGGAAGCCCACCTGCTCCCGACACAGCCCTTCACACCGTGAGCCTGCACACACCTCTTTGCCCATTCCATCATTTGGCAATAAAACCTGTCAAACTGTGATTTAATGCGGGTAATAACCACCTCCCAACTCAGAGCGTTCGCAGTTTGCCCGGCTCCTTTGCTCTCATTATCTTGCGCCTCCTGTGAGCTGGTTCGCACCCTCCCTGCCTTTTATGTTCACAGACCTGGCAGGTACAGGATGTGATAAATACCCTGAACAAGGAAACATTTAGCCCAAGCTAACCATTATCGGCAGCATCTATGACGAATGACTTAATACAACCCAAAAAATCCCAACGTGATGACTAATTTGTGGTTAAAGGTAGTTGGAAATTTACTTTGTAAAAAATTACTTGCAAGTAACCCGATTCACTTTGAAAGGGATGGGGGAGCCCAACAGAACACGCACATAATGATTTACTTCCCCTTGCAGGAGTAACAATAAAGATAAGAAATACAACCCCAAGAGCAGACAGAGCCAGAACGGGCATGTTTCATTTTGCACACTGGGTGCAGACAGAGTAGGAAAGTTAAACAGAAACTCTCTGGGCCCCCACGGCCCAGAGAAAACCCTGAGTGGGAAGGGACCCTTCCAATATCCAGTCTAATCCCTTCAGTCAACCGGTGAGAAAACTGGGTCACGTGTAGGGTGTTGATTGGTGTCCGCTGAGTCGGGGTGTTCCCAGCAGCACGGTGACGGGGAAGGGTCTTGCCCACGGTATCCTGCCAAGGTGGGGCTGGAGGGAGGGACCTGAAAGGTCATTTGGTGCCAGCCAGGAACTGAACTCAGACACGCCCGGCAGGTGGAAACCTTACCAGTCCTGGGAAGATACAACCACGGCTTCCTTGTGGAGCGCACTGGCCTCACCAGTGCCTGCTCTGTGCAGGAAATGCCCTCCTCACACCTGACCGGAAGTCCCCTCCTTCCCTTCAGAATGACCCCTTTGCCTTAGAGACAGAAGGAACCGTCTAACCTGCCCTGTGCCTGGCAGCTGCTGCAGCCCCTGCAGGCCCTGCTCCTTCCCACCTTCCGGTCCCCTGGCGCGTCACGCTCTCTCCTACCCTGAGCTTCAGGCCTACTGTAACCTTCTTCTCCTTCAAATTTGTGCCCAAATGTCACCTCCTTAGGGGACCTTTCAGAGCACCCATCGAAGGTCTGTACACAGGCTGCTGCATGCACCTTGCTCATTCATGACCCCAGTTACAAGAACACGAACTTAAAGTGTGGGCAACTCCCCAACGCTGCTTCCCCAACCCCCACAGACTCTCAACAGCCGCAATTTATGTCTCACCTTTTTGGAGACCAGGAGTCTGAACCGAGGTGTCAGAAGGGTGGTGGCTCCTTCTGGAGGTTGGACGTCAGGGGGATTCGTCTCAGCCTCTTCCCAACTCCTGGTGGTGTCAGGAGACCTTGGCATGCCCTGGCTGGCAGAGACGCTGCTCCTGTCTTTGCCCCTCCTTCGCCAGCCTTCTCTTCCCTGCCTGCATGCCTGTGTCTCAAACTGCCCTCATCCCCCTTTATAAGAATACCAAATTAATGATATCTACAAAAACACTATTTCTAAGTAAGTTCTCATCCACAGGTACCAGGGGCTAGGGCTCGGACATAAATTTTGGCAAACACTTCTTGGGGAAGGCATCCCCACACCTGTATAGTGCTGCACCCTGAAAGGCTGTCATTAAAAGTGACAGTAACATTGTCGCTTTTACACTTCTTCTCTCTGGTCCCGAACCCTTGCTAGATAGTCCCTCCAACTTCCCCAACAGCCCGGTACCCCACTGTCTGTGCCATCACTGACGCACCTCGGGAAGCCAGACCCCTGGAGGGTGCAGCCCAGCAGGACTGTGTGGCTGTCCCCAGTTGAGCTGTGTGGTGGGGGCCTACACGCTGTTCAGAGGAGTGAGCAGGCCGCCTCTGCTGGACTCCGCAGTGGACAAATGTCACAGGGGCACAGTCATCCACTCAGGTGGAACACTGGACAGATACCTTCCTGATTCCCGCCTGCACCCCAACTTTGCATGTGAATTTCCCACTCTCTTGTCTCTTTTTTCCCTCCCCCTCCTGTGACTCTTTTATCCCGACCATCAGATTCATTCCAACACTAAACCCTTCCTTGGTGATAACTGCCCATGTATAGCCCAATGCACATCCTTGCCTAAATGTGTATTTTCATAAAGTGTTTATTTCTCCTTCAAAAGACTTGGCACCACAGTAGGTAATGATTAGGACATTTCCTTGCATACTACCTGACTTCCAAAAGACCTCTAAGCTAAGCTACATGAGGACGGACTTCCTCTGTTCTATAGGCAGAACGCAGCCCCAGTGCCTGGAGCTGGACGGTGTTGACCATGTGCAGCTGACACTTGAGTACACCTGTCGGTATGGATCATATGAAGACACACGTGTTAATACAGCACTAACCACCTGCTCCCCTCTCTCGAACACGCCAGCTAACTTCCCGCATGTCGAATATGGCCTCCCATTCCCTGTAGACTCTGCTCCTGACCCTATTACCATGACAACAAGGTCTGCTTCCCAATATGCAATTCATTTCCATCAGTCCTAACCATGGGAGGCATCAAACACCTGTTGGCTTCTTCATGTCACCATGTCATCATCTTCCCACAATGGCAGGTGTGTTCCTACCTCTATTTGCCGACTAACGTTGCCATAACAAACACCAGGACTGGGTGCCTTTAAATCAATGTAATTTATTTTCTTACAATCCCAGAGACTGGATGTCTGAGGTCAAGACATTGGACGGCTGCTCCCTCAGACCCTCTCCCCTTGGCCCATAGTCCTCCGGCCACCGTCTGTGTCTTCACAACGTCTTCCATGTGGGGAGATCGGTGCCCTAATCCCTGTGCTAGGACACCAGCCACACTGGATAGAGCCCACTCCAATGACCTCCCAGTGGCTCTGTCTCACAGTACAGACACATTCTGGGGCTCTAGGTATGAATTCAGTCCTTCAGATTTCAGTTCTAATGCATTTCCTTGGAGAAGTCTCCCCTGGTACTCTAGATGAGGCCAGACCCCCCTCACTGCTGTACAGCAGCCACACATTGCACTCATAACAGTCAACCACAGAAGCGACTTCCTGTGTGCAATTATTCTATTTACATCTATCTCCCAGCAGGCTATAAACTCCTTGAGGGCCACGAATGTGTCTGCCTTCCTCACCACTCATAGCTCCAGCACGCAGCATGGACACTCCCACCACCTGCTCTTTCTGCTTCCTTTTGATTTCTGGGGTATCACAGGCCTCCTTTCTCCCCCTATCCTCTGGCTCCTTGAGGGGTCTTCTCCTTCATTTGACCTGCTTCTTGGTGTCTCCAGGAGCTTCCATCACTCTCTCTCTCTCTCTCCCTGCTCATTGAGCTCTAAGCGGGAAATCATGAATATTCTCAAGGCTGCGTGACTTCCAAATTCCCAATCACTAGCGTGGCTCTGCCTCCTTGGACCCTGCATTCCCTGCTGGCTCTGCCACCATGGACCCTGCATTCCCTGCTTCCTATGAGTTATTTATAGCTTTACCAACTCCTGAGAAATGCGTTCAACAGGAAATTCTGTTTACCTTGAAGTCTGCTCCACTTCTATTTCTCAGCTCAATGAATGATACCAACATACACTCAATTGCTCAAACAATAAATATGTCACAGGAACCCATTGTCCATGTGAAATACAAAAACCTAAAGATCATCCAAGTCCGGCTTCTCCCCCACATCTTAAACCCAGCTCTACCAACTTTCCCTGTTTCTATTTTAATTCACTCCTTTCTCTCTTCACACCGTGTGTACCTTAAATCAGACACCCTTTCTGTCTCCACAGCCACAAGAGTAACAAATAAAAATCCAAACCACTGGGCGGAGCCTATGGCTCAAAGGAGTAGGGTGCCGGCCCCATATGCCGGAGGTGATGGGTTCAAACCCAGCCCTGGCCCCCCCAAAAAAAAAATCCAAACTACCCCTCAGCTAAAGCCTTCCCTTGGCACCCTGTCCCTATAAGTAACACGTCTGTTTGTTAGCCAGACTCACAGGCCCTACATGGACCAAACCCCCGTGTCTATAGATCAAAGCCTCACTCATCTTCTTTGTCTCTCTGCGTGGCCTGCCGTTTGGCTAAGCCTTGCTTCTCACCTGCCTTGGAATAGGCTTCTGGGCACCCCTCCCAGACCTCGCTTTAGAATTGTGTATTGGCAGAGAAAGCCCTTAGCTGTCACCCTTCATTCAGAATAGCCTCAGCTGCAGAAAACTGCCTCACCCAAGGTCACTTCTTCCACAGGCAGCCGGTGTCCACGGCTGACCAACAGTCATGACCTCTCTGACGGGCCCTTCTGGCTCAAAAGCCCCCCTGGCGTTGACTAAGGTCTGCTTGGGGCTGGTGCAGCACAAATTCTCCCCCTGCATATTCCTACTTCATCCTCTCTGTACAGCTGTGCATTGCAAGGACGCTCCCGGATAGAGCTGCCCGCTCATGTCCATCTCAAAGTCTACTTCCCAGGTACCAGTCTGTGACACTGGCTATTTGCAGCTGTGGTGCCCTCTGCCTGGATGGCATCTCTGTCTTTCTCTTGTGTCACTCGATGCCCTGACAAAGTGAGCCGTGTGGCCTTCTGTTCCACTGAGGCTCAGTCACTTTCCTGGCACCAGCACCATAGCACACTGCAAAGTGATTATCACTCGGATATTATCTTTTCCTTTCCTGCTAAACTAACTCCGCTCTAGAAGGAAAAGGGATTGATTGTCTATTGCTGGGCATAAATTGTGCCACAAAACGTAGGGGCTTAAAATAGCACTGCCGGTCAGGCGTCCAAGGGGGTGCCGACATGTTCTCTGCTGAGGGTCTGCAAAGGCCAAGATTGAGACGCCAGCCAGCCTGGCCCTCCGCTGGAGACGTGGGGAAAAATTCTCTTTGAATTCATTCCAGTTGCTGGCAGAGTCCAGTCCCTACTGCTGTATAACTGAGTTTCCTCTTTCCTCAACAGCTGTGAGCCAGGGACCACCCTCCGTGCTTGGAAGCCACCCTGCTCCTTCCCAGGTGGCTGCCTCCAACTTCAAAGCCAACAATAACACATTAACTCATGTGATTACATCAGGCCCATGTCAGGTCCTCTAAAATATTACCAATCTTTAAAAGTCAGCTGTGCCGTGTAGCACAATCATGGGTGTGGTGAGAGACACCCAGTCACGGGTGCCAGCAAGCAGAGCAGACCCCTGGGGGCTGCACTCAGGACTCTGCCTACTGCAGACGGGCCGGGGTCCTCGTCACTGGGCGCTCAGCAGAGCTTCCTGTAGGACATATACAGATTCTTGTGTCACTTCTTAGGTCCCACTGACTTCTGTCTGGACAATTGCAATGCCTTTAACTCTCTGGTCTTAGTTGCATGCATCGCAGAAAACTAAAAAACAAAACAAAAACCAAAAAATAAGCAACAACCGAAAGCACATCAAATAGCAAATAAGAAAATAGAATGACGGTAAGGAAGTGGATTGCAGGCTTTTCCTGATGAGCACGGATGCACAGGAGAAAAAAAAAATGTCACAAAATGTGCAGAAAAAAACCTTGAAACATCTACATGAAGAGCTCCAAGTCTGTAGCTATTTTCCAGTTGAGTCTATCAGTCTTCAAGCAGATCATTCTAAGGGATCAGAGTTGATTTACTATTAACATGCCATGATTAGGTTACTTTGAGTAGAAACCTGGCTTGTAGCAGTAGAGATGCCGGGCTGGCCAGTTTGCCCTGGAGCAAGGAGCTGGCGGTTTCGCCTGGGAGGGGTTGTTGATGTGCCTCTGTGTGTGCTTGTTTATGTAAATCGCTGCAGGGCTTCAGGATTGCTTTCTCTTTAGATACATCACTGACTGCTACTTGCTGGTGATTACAGCCTCTCTCCCTCCCGCTGATTGCAGCCTCCCCTTCCCTTTGTGCTTAGACATACAAAGTGATGACGAAGGTGGACGATTGTTTCTGGCTGCAGCTCATCCGAATAAAACTGCTTCGATTGATTCAGAGCGCTGATGCCAGGCAAGACCCTGCACTTCTTGACACTGCGTTTTTCCCAGCGAATAATAAATCACTGTGTTTCCAACAACAGCCTCTTCCCCCACTGACTTTCTCTTTTCTTCTGCTATTAGTCATGCTGGCCGAGCTCACCGCCTGTCACTTGGCATGCTTCTGCAAACACTTTAATCCACATAGATGTAGATTTGCTTTCCTTGAAGTTGGGAACACACCTGTGCTTGCTTGGGCCAGCTGTAATCCTTTTTGTTTTCTTTCTTTCTTTCTTTCTTTCTTTTTTTGAGATAGAGTTTCACTCTGTTGCCCTAGGCTAGAGTGCCTTGGCATCAGAGCTCACAGCAACCTCAAACTCCTGAGCTCAAATAATTTTCTTTCCTCAGCTTCTTGAGTAGCTGGCACTACAGGCATGCACCACTATGCCAGGCTAGTTTTTTTTAGTAGAGATGGGATCTCGCTTTTGCTCAGGCGGGTTTCAAACTCCTGAGCTCAAGCAATCCTCCCAGGATTGGTCTCTCAGACATTATAGGCATGAGCCACTGTGCCTGGCCCAGCTGTAATTCTTTTAAAAGTGTATATATTTATATTGATTGCTGTTTGTATATATCATAATCTGTTTTTTTCTTGGTGTGGATTTTTTAAACACTTCTATCATTAGGTTTTTGAATTTCAGGTAACATAAATGTGCTTCAGAACAAAATATAAAAGTAGATAAATCTATGGTGAGAGATTCCAAAGGAAGGACTGGTATTAACTAACTGACTTACTGATGATTCATATACCATAGTTCCCTTGGTTACCTCAATGTACCTGGGGGGGAGAAACCATGCACTGTGCACTTTAAATAGGTGGAAAAGTCGCAGAAGAGAGGCCACTGGCCTAGATTATGAACCCACTGAGCAAAGAATTCTAGACTCAAAACAGTTTTAGAGCAGGCATTCATAGACTCCCACAATGCACGGCCATGCACGTGAACAATTCCAACACAGCTTTGTAAATGTGTTGTAACAAAAGAACAGGCAGCCTCAGGAAGAAGAGTCTAGGAAGGAGACCATATATAATGCAGTGGGCATTTATAATAAATGTGTAATAAAAGAGTAAGAGGGGAGCCAGGCATGGTGGTTCATACCTCTAACATTAAGGACTCAGGAGGCTGAGGTGGGAGTTTCGCTTGAGACCAAAAGTTTGAGACCAGTCTCATCAACATAATGAGATCCTATCTCTATTAAAAAAAAAGAAAAAAAATAGCCAGACATAGTGGCACATACCTGTAGTCTCAGCTGCTCTGAGCTGTTCTGTGAGTGCTATAGCCACTGCAAGGGAGTGGTTATTTGCATTTAAATGTGCAAGAATAAAAATTATTTTATAAGTGAAATTAAAAATTCAGCTCCTTGGTGACAGTAGCCACGTGTAAGGCTTTGCTGCTCACACGTGGTTTGTGGCTACTGGATTGGAAGCACAGATTCTAGAACATTCTATCTCTGCTCAATGTTCTGTTGTGCTATGCTCGTCCAGAGGTAGATCAGAAAGCCCTCACAGAAAGTTGCTCTGTTTACATGGATGGAGCTGGAACATATTCTTCTAAGCAAAGTATCTCAAGAATGGAAGAAAAAGTATCCAATGTGCTCAGCCCTACTATGAAACCAAGTTATAGCTTTCATATGAAGGCATATCCCAATTATAGCACAGGAATATGGGAAAAGGGGTAAAGGAGGGGAGGGGAGGGGAGGGGAGGGGGGAGGATGGGTGGAGGGAGGGTAATTGGTGGGACCACACCTAGGGTGCATCTTAGCTGGGTACAGGTGAACTTTACCGAATGCAGAATATAAAGGTCTTAACACAATAACTAAGAACATACCATGAAGGCTATGTTAACTAGTTTTTTTAAAACATTTCAGATTGTATATGAAACCAGCACATTTTACCCCGTGATTGTATTAATTTCCACAGCTATTATTTAGTAAAAAAAAAAAAAAAAAGAAAAGAAAAGACACTCTGCAGCTGAGACTTGAGGATCAAGTAAGAGTTTCCCACCAAACGAGCAGAGCCGAGAGATTCTAGGGAGAGGAAAGAAAATGTGCTGAGGCAAGGAGGTGGCCTAGGAAGACTCAGATTATCCGGTGATCTGCAAGGAAATCAGAGCAATTTTAAACTTTTAAAGAGGGGCTGGAGTTGTGGGCCTAACACGGATTGATTGGCAGGCAGGGGCCTCTTCTCTAGCGAGATTAATCCATATCACTATCTGATACAGCATTAAACACAAGAGTCATAGAATGGGATGCAGATTTTCTCCAGGACAGTCATCGTTTTCAAGTCTTTTCAGTTACAGAACCCTTTAATTCATTTTTTCTAATAAAATGTGATTCAGAATTCCTATACAAAAGCAGGTAGAAATAGTCTTCTATGTTCAAAGCAAGCGAACAGCTTCCCTCTCAGGAGCACAGAGACACCAATGACACCCCCGTGAACCTTAAGGCTCCAGAAAGCTCATGGGGAACCCAGAGACCCACTGGAGAACTGTGAACTCCAGACAGGGGATCTGGAACTGCGTGTTGGAAAGATTATTCCACTCCAGATGAACAGAGGTGAGATGAATCAGGGATGGGGGATGGAAGTCCACAAAGGCAGGAAATTAGATGAAGAAAAGATGGTAAGTGAAATACTTATCTAGGGGAGAAAGGACAATGGTAGGATCTGAAAGAACCTGGCTTATCACAAAGTGAAAACCAGAAACAGACTCACTCACAGGTTTTTTCATGGGCAATTTAGTGGCTGGTGGTATCATTTTTCATGATGTGGAATTCTAGGGGGACAGTTTACTTATTGGACGATTGGTTTAAATTCTCTATTCTTGGCTCGGCGCCTGTGACTCAATGGGCTAAGGCGCCAGCCGTGTACACCTGAGCTGGGAGGTTCGAATCCAGCCCGGGCCGCCAAACAACAATGACGGCTGCAACCAAAAAATGGCCGGGCGTTGTGGCGGGCGCCTGTAGTCCCAGCTACTTGGGAGGTGGAGGCAGGAGACTCGCTTGAGCGCAGGAGTTGGAGGTTGCTGTGAGCTGTGATGCCACGGCACTCTATCCAGGGTGACAGTTTGAGGATCTGTCTCAAAAAATAAATAAATAAATAAATAAATAAATTCTCTATTCTTCAAAACACAGCAGGACAGGGAGGGTGGTGGTTTACATTTAAGCCTTGAATTACCACTCTGTCATTCTGTCAAAGCCCGAGGGAATAGATTTTAAAAACTCTTCTATTCACTTCAATGAATAATGTATGTCTTATTTTTTTATTCTTTCCCACAGCAAACAGCAATCAGAAGGATCAGAAACAGACCACCGAAAACTGGAGTCAAAACCAGCATTTTGTCAACTGATTAGATAGCAGTTAGTTTAATGCGAACATTAATCAAGGTCTGATTGCCTCATTGTGAAGAACAAGGACCATGTGCAGAGATTAATACACAAGATCTGGCTCAGAATGTTTCTGCAGAAACCCCCACGCAGTAATTAAGGAGAACACTGAATGAAGGTTATTGATCCGTTATGTTATTGAGAAACAACATAATTGATATTTTGAATCTTAATTGTTGGTTTCAAAGTAAAAGAGACAGTTCGTATGGATCATTAGTAACAAGGTTTCTTGTTTTGTTTTTATCATATAAAACAAAATATTGAGTGCAAATGTTACTCTGCTTCAAAAAATATTGATTTCATTGTTAGAAAATCTTTATTTGTAAGTGTTTGAAATTATCATTCTTTGGACAAATCTGAGGCAACAGAACACAGGTTTGGGAGTCCATTGGATTCTACTTATGAGCTTTGTGGAGTGGGGTTGTCATTCAATCTGCCTGGGCCTCAGACTTCTCTTTGGTAAAGTGTAAGTGGTAATGCCCATCCCACAGATTAGCTGGAAGGATTCAGGAAGAAAGTGAGTATGTCTTGCCTGAGAGCAAAGACTACGTATCAAAGTTCTGAGTTTCAAACCCAGCTTTGCCTACTAGCTATGCAACCTCAGACACGTTACCTAACCTCCCTGTGTGTCCGTGTCCACATCTGTAAACAGGAATGCCTAGACAACCATGGCGGGGTTCTTGTGAAGACTGAATTAATATATGAACAGTCCTTGGGAGAGGGCTAGGGAGATTGTAAGTAGAAGAATTAATGAAGTTTGTTTCCCACATACCCACTCTTAGAAAGCTTCTGGAGAATGTTCTCCAGCAGAGATGAGGGCAGGAACAACAGGACAGCATGACGACCAGACAGTGGCAACTTCAACATGGAACCACAGCACTGGGAAACTCAGAGGACATTGGTAACAAAACCATCACAGGGGCACGCAGTCCACCTTGAATCAAAAGGATCAAAAGAAGAATCTCCCCAAGGAAAGTAAGATTACTGGGTCATAAATCAAGGTAGATACCATGGTTGAAAATGCAGAAAGATGGAGCATAAGATAAGAGCATAGTTTGCAAAGAAAATTTCAAAAAAAGGAAAAGAAAAGCAATAAAACACCTTCAGGAAAACAAGGTGTTTCCACCCTTGGAAAGACATCTGAATAAAATCATCACGATACATATTTGAAAAAACCACTTAATATTGGAACAGAAACTCAGCAGTCTTAAAGATGATTCAGATGGTTGCAAGCACAGCTGCCCGCGTTTACCCACACACGATGCAGAGAACAGGGCAACATGGAGGCATTCCTTCATACAGGGCGGCGGGAACGATGCTGAAGCCAGCAAGGACAAATCCCACACCTTCCCTGAGAAAACTCGCTGAGGTGGGCAGTGAAACTTAGCAGAATTTGCATATTCATAAAACAAAACCCAAATCTGAGCACTTGCTGTAGAGAATCAACTGAACATGTAGGGCTTAATGTTTTTCATTTATTAGTGAAATGTGAGTGAAACACACAAAACAAATTAAAGAAGAAATTGGGAGAAATTAAAGCAGAGTTTCGGTGAACTATGACACCAAGCCCAGGAAGCATAAACATCTACATGTTCCCCCATGGTACCCATCATCCAGGTGAAATTAGCGCACAAGGAAACCATGCCCAGTGCATTCTGGGCCTGGATGCCACGTCCCTGTTCCCTGGCCTGTCCTGCCTTGGCACACCACTCTGTGCCTCTTCATGGCAGCACGTTTAGGTTGCTCCTCTCAACCTGATCTTTATTTACTGATACTGCTCGATGCCAGCTGGAACTCATTTTGTGAGTACATATGTTCTTCCTAAAAAAAAATAAAAAAAGAAAGAAAAAATTATAGTTGGGCTTCAAGGAATCATTTTGTTCTAGCAGAATAAATATTATTTTAAGTCCAAAGCATGGTTTTTGTTCTTTCTTACATCCCCTATGAAATATTTATTTTTCAATAATTTGTTTAACATAGTTGCTTCTTTTCAATTCATTTTTAGGCCTGTCACAATTATTTGAAATTTAGTCATAGCTTGTCACCTTTGGTCGGGTTAAAATCTCCCTTCCCCGTGTGATTGTTTATGATACATCTCGCTGGTGCCTCTTCCTGCCAACTCAAAAGTCAGCCTACCCCACAGCTGCTTAAGGTGATGAATCTCATGGTCGACATCAGCATTTGCACTTAAGTTCCTCCCCTCACACATACAGTATTTTCTTTAAATTAGCCCACCAACAGCTCAGGAAAGTCCAAGTCATAACACAGATGGACTTTAAAGAAGGTGTCACCTCACCGTGTTCCACAAGCCGAGTCCTGCCCCATCCCTTCACTGGCAGCCCATCATCGCCCTCAATGTGTCTGGGATGTATAAACAATCATTTGTTTTCCTATTTTGTGCATTTCGGTTTCAATTTCTCATTGTGTCTCACCTGAAATCCATACCAGAACCTAACATGCCCCCCAGCAGGGGTCTTCTGTTGATGGCCTGTCTTGACTTATGGCCACCCTCAAGAGAGAGACCTCAAGACAAAATGAGAAAGAAACCACCACGACAGAAATCACAGCAGTATTCCACTGGAAAATAAACTTCTTACTGAGCTGAGCAGCCTTGCTGGTCTGTGGGTCTGTGATACCACATGCATTCGAATCAGGTATATTTTGTTCCTCAATCCACTCGAATAGCATATATTCAAATATTCATCTCAGGTAAGAAAAAACGAAGGTGCAACTTGCTTAAAATTCCCTGGTTTACTCATTCAGTTATTCACCTGTCATTTGGCAAGGAGTCACGGAGCATCTAACAGGCTCCGCGCTACACGATGCAGGTATAATAATGAGCAGATTGTTACAGTGTAAGATTTGTGTTTGCAAAACTCACAGTTCTCTAATAGTTAGAGACAAGGAGCATTTTTCCATGAGTTTGTTGGTCATTTATCTGTCCTCGTGAGAAAAGATTGTATTCAGGTCTCTTGTCCAGATTTTAATGGGATCGTTTGCTCTTTTTTTCTTGATTTGCTTGAATTTTTTGTAAATTCTGCTTATTAGCCCTTTGTCAGATTCATACCAAGCAAATATCCTCTCCCACTCTGAAGGTTGTCTTTTTGCTTTGTTGATTGTGTCCTTAGTGATGTAGAGACATTTTAACTTGATCAGGTCCCATTTGTTTATTTTTGTTGCTGCCGCAATTGCCTTTGGGGTCTTCTTCATGAATTCCTTCCCAAGACGGATATCATTAAAAGTTTTTCTCATACTTTCTTTGAGAGTTTTTATAGCTGAGACTTGTACATTAACAACATTGTGCACACATGAGAGAAAAATCTCAATTAAATTCAAGAAGAGAGATGGGGAGGGGGTTGGGTAAGTTCCCACGTTACAGGTACAATGTCGCAAACTTCCTGGGTCAAGGTCACAACTACAACTTGAACTTTGCCTCACAAATGCAAACAATGTAACCTAATCACATGTACCCTCATGTCAATCTGGAAAAACAAGAAAAAAAAAGACAGTTGACTACCAGGTGAACAGAATAGAGGTCAAACAGCAGACGTCAGAAGGCAATTGGTTGCTTAACTGACAGATGATGAAAATGTGAAAACCCACAGGACTTGATGTTTCGGGAGAAGAAGGAGGAGGTATCCAGGACACCTCCTGGGTTCCTGACTTCTCTCCTGAACGAGGCTGTAAAGAGAGCTTCTTAGAACCATCATCTTGGGATACTGTAGAAAGTTCTTTTGTAATAAAATCCTTGAAAAGCTCCTTATTAGGATGGAGGTCCTGACCCAGGCACTTAGCTTACGTAGGAGTTCACATGCTCATAAATTCATTCAACCTCAAGACTCATAAATTACACTCTCTTATTTTAAGCTTATTGTGGAAGGAATTCAAACCACGTGGGTGTTTTTCTACAAGTCAAAATTTGCTCAAGATAAGCCAATCATAACAACTTCAGTTTAGGCCTTGTGGCTCTTGACCATATTTAAACCTTGATGCTTTAAGACAGACAATGGCCAATAAACATCTCAGAGCTCTTTCCAGATCGAAAACAAAGACTTTCTTTTTCTGATTGCCCCTTAAACTTGTTATTATTTGGCAGAAATGTTCAAAATAAATGCACCATGCTTCAGAGGAGCCAGCACATAAGAGACCAGATAGTAGCAGTAAGATGAATCCACTTGTCTCAGCAGACATGTGCTCTGAGCACAGATGTTCAAGAAATGAAGGGTGCACACTTGTGATAATGTATGGCATCATTTCTTTGACCTCAAGATAAAAGCAAACAAGAGAAGCAAAATGTGCCACTCATCAGACTATAAAAACGAAACCTGCCACATGAGCCCTGATCTATTGCTTGACTTCTGTCTATGCCAGAAAGATGTGGTATTTTCATCAGAATTCCAGCCATCCGTCCCTTCTGTATGCACATCTTTTTGAAAGAAGAATGGGATTCGGGAACAGAAAAGAAAGGTTTGCAATTTAATTTAATTTAGCTAATTCATCAGGCCACATTTACTGAGCTCTTCCGACCTTCTGAAAGCATGAAAAAGACCCAAAGTGAAAGCAAAGCAAAGCGTGAATGAAAGTCGAGGCTGTGTCCTCTCACTTACCGTGCACAGCTACCTGCGGGGATCTGGAGATTTCTCCTGTGTTCAGAAGAAGAAAGCAGAGTTTCGCAATGTCATGTAACCTGCTCAAGGTCACGGAGCTAGAACTGGAATCTAAATTCAAATCTGACTCTGAAGTTCATGTGGTTTGCTAATTCTCACTCCTCAAAAGTAGGCACCTTGCACAATACAAAGCTGCATGATTATAGCACATGCAATAAAATAATTGAAAACGATCTGAGAGCTCACACTGAGCATAAACCGTGTGACGCTGAGTCTGACGCCCAGAAATAGGAAGTGAGGGGTCCATGTCCCTTGGGGTCAGACGGACCCAGGCTGTCTCTGCTCTTACACCTGCTGTGTGAGTTTGAGGAAGCTGCATTACCTCATAGCTGCATGTTTCTAGTCGAAAAGATGAAGGTTTCCCCATCTCTAAAGTTTTGGGGAGGATAAATGGGATGATGTGAGTAAATTACCTGGCAACGTGTCTGATACCCAGGATCTGCCCCCAAATGCAAATTTCATGTCACTTCAAGTTAAGAGACATTCAGAGATGGAGAAGCACCGAGACTCATCAACCACGTTAGTAACTGAATGGCAAGGTGAATATATGTGTAGACCCAGCTGTGTATACGTATGCATGTATACGTATTTGAGTCTTATATTTGCTAGAAAACAGGGTCATTACAAATCCCATGATCATTGCATCCATCAGAGACCTACTTATCCAGTGCTCTGACACAGGAAAAATGCAAATTTCCTATCAATGTCACCAGCACAATGGGTGAAGCACGTATGTGCGTTTCTAGCCCAAGTCTCAGGAAGAGCGAGCAAGAAGGTGCCAATTAGTATGATGCCCCGCCAAGCTTCAGAATCTCACCTGCCATCACCATGAACACAAAATCCATACTCAGAAACCATTTTTACAGAGAAAGAAGGCATCTCTGATTAAAGAAAAAAAAACCAGTTTCCAAATTTAAAAGACAAAAGCCTATAATTATAGAAAATTTAGAATATACCCCCCAAAAGGACCGTAATATTCCCCCAAAGACAGAGAATCTCCCATAACACTTTCTAGGCAGAGTTTGTTTTGTTTACATGGTTATAATTTTATTATACAGACCCTGAAATTTCATGGAGCCTTTTCTTTCAACATCACAAAGTAATTTTTCCGCAGAGTGAAAATAGACTGTGATATCCTGGTGCCCCCAACATCCAGCTCTATGTCCAGGGACTGATCACTCCACTTCTGGAAGGCTCAAAGCTTCACACCAAAATGAAGATAATGGCAGCTGAAAAGTTATCATGGAACTAGGTGAGGAGAAACTGAGATGGTCCAGGGAAAGCAGTTAGCAAAATGCTGGGTAGAGAGTGAGAAAAGAAAAGCATTATTATTTATTACCAATGGGACTTCTTTCCATTGGGAAGGACCTGAAAAAAAATCTTTTTTCAAGTGATTTCAGCAAATGAAAACACATTTACTTTCAGAATGATCATCTGGATGTGACTCTGAACAAAAGCTCAACTGATGAAGGGACTCTTTCAGAGACAAGTCCTGCTCATGGGATGAAGAAAAGCTGTGGTGGCACAAGGCCTGGCCGCCTCTCCACAGTGGCACAGGGCCTGGTCATCTCCGCATGGTGTTACAGGGCCTGGCCACCTCTCCATGGTGTTACAGGGGCTGGCCGCCTCCCCACAGTGGCACAGGGCCTGGCCATCTCTCCATGGTGGCATAGGGGCTGGCCACCTCTCCACGGTGGCATAGGGCCTGGCCACCTCTCCATGGTGTTACAGGGGCTGGCCACCTCTCCATGGTATTAGAGGGGCTGGCCACCTCTCCACGGTGGCATGGGGCCTGGCCACCTCTCCACGGTGGCATGGGGCCTGGCCACCTCTCCACAGTGGCACGGGGCCTGGCCACCTCTCCACAGTGGCACGGGGCCTGGCCACCTCTCCACGGCTTGCAGAGACAGTCCCTTACTCTCCATGTCAGTACACAAACCACAGGATTCCCTCTGCTTTGACCTGCTTGGCCAAAACAATAACTGTCACTGGAGGAACCTGCTGCCTTGCTGGGCTGATCATGATAGACTGAATAATGGCAGCCTGTCAAGGCCCCGACAATCAGAACCCACGGATATGTCACCTCACGGCAAAGAGGATTTTGCTGCTGTGATTACCTTATAGATGTTGCAATGGAAAGATTATCAGGGATTATCTTTGTGGACCCAGGGTATTTATAAGGGTCTTTATAGGAGGAGAGCAGAAGGGTTCAAGGGTTCAAGTACAAAGGGCAATGTGACAACAGAATTGGACACTGGGGTGATGTGGCCATAAACCGAGGGCTGCTGGGAGTGGGTGTAGGCTGAAAGTGGCAAGAAATATTTGTTCCTCTTGAAGCCTCCAAAAGGAAACACCCTGGCCTGCTGATGCCTTGCATTTAGTTCCGTTAAAGCCATTGTGGACTGACTCCAGAGCTGTGTATCACTAGGTCAGGGACAAGCAGTCATACAAGTCTTGGGTCGCAGTCTTTGCCCACAGAGTGCTTGCACCTTGTGGGTGAGAACAGGGGAGAAGTGATTGCCCAGAAGGAAAACAGAGATCCTCTTGTCAGAAGAGAGTGAACACCGGGCGTAAAGCCCCGCACGTCGGGCATATTCGTGGTGGGAGTTGAGCTGCTCTTTCTCTCGGTCTTAATTCCACACGAACAGAACTGCAGTAGTTGCATTCTTGGGGAGCTTTCCACGGGACAGCCACTTGCTCTTCTGTCCTTGTGTCTGGAGCCTTAAAAGGATGTCTCTTTCTTTGTTCATCCTGCACTTGCAGGACATCAGGCTAATAATACAATGGGGGACATTTGCATGTGACTTTCTCCTTGATCACTTCACAGAGAAGTTAACTGCCAGTAGGAGGGATGTGGCCGTGCAAAGGCCACACAGACTCAGCTGTGTCAACTTCAATGCTGGGTTTTCTTTTCTCATTTGTTCATCTTGAGGACACCACTTTTTCCTCTGGGTCTCGATTGATTTCACTGTCTAGGGAGCACCAGGAGCGGGATGACCTGGGTGAGCTGGAAGCCGCCTTCTAGTCCACACATGGTAGAAGTCACTGCATTAACGGCCTTGGTTATAAGGAAGACTGTGGTCTTCTTTGGGGCATGAGAAGATTTGGGGGAAGGGTGTTGAAGGGCTCTGTACTCAGACATGTTAGGATAATATTACTGAAAAGAGAAGCCCTACACCCAGGGCCAGCTCCACCACCAGCTGGTGTCTTCCCACGTGGTATAGCAACAGTGGAGCTGAATTTTCTGCTGGCCCAGTCCAGGAGGTTTTGAGTGAGAAAGTGTTCTGGGGAAAAGGGTTATTTTTCTGGGAGTGGTATGAAGAGTGATACAGTAAAATCATCAGTGGGATTTTTCTAAATGCAAATAGAATAATCTCAGAGCTTTTCTCATTGAAGTTAATTATACAGCTTTGATACATTGACAAAGTCCTCACAAGTGACTGTGATTCTTTCCCATTCCCCAAGGGCCCCCCACCCTACCTCTGCCCATTGAAAAACGGGGCCAAGATTATACTTAAATTCCTCTGCAGTTCTCTGACTCCATCCACAAACCTTTCCTGCACAGTTTCCCATGTGCTGGAACTCAGTGGGCACCGGAGACACATGTGAAGTGCCTCGCGTGACTCCACACACAGTTGCTTTTAGGGGCCGGAGCACAGACAGGGTTCTCTGCTTGTCCAGAATTTGGGGTCCTCCTCTACTCAATAGGATTGGGCCACAGAGACTGCACCGGGCCTCAGAAGCTGACTCCCAAGTTTCCTAGAAAATCAAAATGGAGTGAGAAGTCAAAACCTGTGTCCGCAGCCTACTGTCTCCCGTGGTGAGATTCTGGACGTTACAAAACTGGTGGATTCCGAAACTCGAGTTTCTGACAGGTCAGAATCACGCTTCTTCACTGCCTGTGTGGTAAAGAAGGAGCCTGTGTGGTAAAGAACAGATGATGTTGGTCCGACTGGTGTGATGGTTGGTGGCAGACCCCCACCCAGGGAAAACTATTGTCATCTAGGGCCGTGTTGAGCTATTAACAAGCCAATTTCGGGACTTCTCTAAAAATGAAGCTGAATTTATTTGATGTGCTGTTATTGCCACTGTTTATTAACCAAACCAAACATTCGAACCATCAGGAGATTTAGCAATTCAACAAACGAGAGAAGACCGGAGGGCTCAATACAAGGGGCAATGGGGCAAAGGAAATCTCTGCTTTCTCTGCAACATTAACTTCTCAAAGCAGGGAAAATTTAAAAATTAGAAGACTATGTATGTCGTGGCTTTTACAGGAAAAGGAGGGATGAGAAAAGCTCTATTTAGGTGATGACCTCATGACAAAAATAACATTAAATATTTCGCCTTCTTTATATTATTTAATCTTCGGAACAAAACATAAAACTGTGTCAATTTTGTAGTTGAAAAAAATAAGGGCAAAAAACCCCAGAACTCATTCATTAAAATAATTTCACAAGCTTTTCTAGTTAAGAAATAAAAAGTAAAAGCGCCACCTCTGCCCTTTCCGATGTAATCATGACATATCTCTTATTTAACAACACTAGCCTTACTAAGCAAACCCCTCTATGTCCCCTTTGATACAATCGAGGGAAAGATAGTGTCTAGAAATCAGCCTCAGTCATAACCACCAATCACTGTCCACCTGCCCACAGGCTTGTCTGGGACTTGTGACAAGTTACTAGTGTAAGTTGGGGCTTTTGTTTCCCAGTGACAGACACACCCATCAAACTGGCCAAAGTCAATGGTCTCGTCAACACCATAATGGCACTGAACAAGGAATTAAGTGGCAGAATCTCAGGGCATTTGTCAGTTGAATAGCCCAGGGCGAGAAATGGAGGCATCTGTCGGTCTTTTAAGAAATCCGGAACCAGGGACTCAAACGTGCTGCTGGGCAATGTGTCACTCGGTCTCTGCCCCTCCTGGGCAATGTGGCCTCTGCATCTTTTTGGTCCCTTCGTTGCAGACAGGCTCAATTCAGGCAGCAGGAATCACGTCTTCCCATCCCTGGAGAGTGTGACTCAGTGTGACCATTGTGGACACAGATTAGAAGCTGGCTCACCTGTGTTGGGTGCCCACCCTTTGGCCATCACCTACAGTCACAGAGGTAGCTCTGTAGGGTCATGGGGGCTCCCAAACCAGCATAAAGAGAGAACTTTCCAGAATAGGAAGCTGCCGACTGACAGCACCATTGATACACCCCAGGAAGGCATCGTGGAAGTATGTAGCCACAAGGTGAAGGAGACACTTCTGGTAAGTCTTATGTAAACATTCCAGTTGTTGACTCCTTGCCCGCAAGGGAGACAACGAAAGGAAGGACTTCAAGCGTAAGCTTGTACAAAAGATATTTTATTTTGTTAGAGCAGTTGTCTCTCCCACAGCCCTTTTTCTTCTTCTTTTTATACACCTTTTTTAAGGAACCTCGGGGGCTTGAACTAACTCGCAGATACCACAGGCATTTTGCCTGAAGGATTGTTTGGGTCAACAAAATATGCTGCACCTGCAAAATAGGTCAACAAAATAAGAACATGTTGACCTCTCAACATTGAGCT